>JAOVVI020008699.1:0-14042 GCA_028571085.2 Nepenthes alata
AGGTGATTTCTAGTTAGATGGTTCTTTGGATGGGCATCGGCTCATTGTCCACTCTATAGAGGGGCCACTCAACCGGTTTTAGTTGGCTATTTTTCAGTCCCAATTTAAAATTAGTATCCATGTAAAGTAAATCATACGAACATTCATTATTGATAAAGATTCATTTCAATGGGTAGTCGATAGTACTATATGAAACAACATGGATACAACCAGAGGGTTAGAGTTGGGAGTCATTACATGTGACATATCTTCTTTGTTAAAGTTAATGATATCATTTCTAACGTCTACCCTTGGTTTCTTTGAAGCAATACCGAGCTGGTTAAACGAGTGGTTCGACCAGGTTGCCACCATATTGACCACTCTGGCCATGACTTGATTCCTTGGCGGTTGCTGCTCTGTCCATTCTTCGTCTGCTTCATCGAGCCCTTACTCTAGGTTCTAAAGGAACTTGGCAAGGTGTCCCTTACGGATAAGTTCTTCGATTGTTTTCTATAGGGTTCGGCAGACCTCTGTGCTGTGACCGAGAGATCGATGGTAGTGATAGTACTCTGTCTGATTTCCTCTCTTTGGTTTCTTGACCGGCTTTTGTCACTTTAGAAATTTCTCATCTTGGATCTGCATAAGAATGTTGGTCAAGAAGTTGTTCAGAGGGATTAGGTTCAAGGAGCTGAACTCCCTTTGGGCCCCGGCTCTGCCTTGGGCTGCTTCATCGGATCCTGGGAGTTGAAGTGGTTTATGTTTCTCTTTCTTCTGCCTGGTGGTCCCTGGTGGAAGGGGTTCTCACATCTTGGATGCTTAGCCTCTTCGACCGCTATATAAGTTTTGATGATGGTCTCGGTTTTACAGAAGGTCTTAGGATCTTTATGGGCCAGATGTTTAAAAAACTCGCTTGACTCTATGGTTGATATGAAGATCTTGCTTCACCTCGTCAGTAAGTAGGGTTATCGGGCAGGCCTCCGCGGTTAATCGGGCTAGAAAGCTCCTCAAACTTTTATTTGGCCCATGCTTGATACGGGTGAGGTGCCAAGGTTGCCTTTCCTCATTTCGACTAGAGGTGAACTGAGTCAGAAGCTATGGGCAAAATTTTGAAACATTTGGATTAAATTTAGCGGCAAATGATAAAACTAAATTTGAGCATCCCCTTTAAGGGTCAGTGAAAAGTACAGGCACATAACGACCTTGCCCAGACCCTAGAAGCTCAGGAGGGTACAAAAGTTGTCCATCAGATGTGTGCTTCCATCATAGGGTTCCAGAGCCGGCATTTTAAACATCTGAGAGACTAGCTGCATCCGAATCTCGATCATGAAGGGTGATCGTCTCAGATCAGCGAAGCGTTCGTTAGCGACTTCCTTAAACACGTGTTGCCATATCTTTTCTACCCATTCCTCCACTTGGGGGGAGATTGCAACCCTTTTTACGTTGTGGTAGGTCCTCAAGTTTGGGTGGTTTGGTGAGCGGTGTGAGACTGACCAGCTGCTGTAGCTAGTTGGCTGGACGTTGCACGAGCCCCCGCCCGAGCCCGTGGCCTTTGCTCGTTATGTGAGTGATGAGAATATCGCCGCTATAGGCTATCATTGGTGTTTTATGACCAATTTAGCCCTCCAAACAGGACCGGACCCTGTCCCTCGAAGTCGCTTGGGCTATGAGGTCGTCTGGGCATCCTTCCTTATGGGTTGATTGTTTCTTCCTCGGGGTTTTTCATCTCGATGTTAAAGTGTGGGTAGTGGAGGAAGGAGCCCCTAGCCGGTGCACGCACAGGGTTTGGAGCATTCGGGATATATTATCCACCCAGTCAACGAGCGCCTGCATAATGGGCGTCAATCTCTCCTCCGCATGGCTACTCGCTGAGGTGTTATTGCCGTGGGGGATGATGTCTTTTGCCGGAGCACTGGTATGGACTCTGGTGTTGACCATGCTTACTTCTATGTGGATGGTGGCTAGGGATTTTATTTGTGTTTCTCATCGACGGCGCCGATGATATGTCATGAATTCAGATTGCTAACATATTAGGTGTCACTTGGTCTTCGAGTTGAATTTAAGTGGGTTTGTTCTTCGTACTTCTTGGTCGGGATCCTGCACACCACAACCTAAAATAAGAGGTCATAGGATTGGCAGGACTCGCCCCTTGGTTTATCATTCAATACTCTAGTCAGTAATTTTCTTATGGGATAAAAGATGCAGGGATAAATGGTATGAGTAATGATGCAAGAGAGTGGGTTTTTGAGTTTGACTCAGAGGTTGCACTTGGCATAGAAAGGCCCTGACATTGGAAGGGGCGAGAATTATGAAGGAATTCTTAGGAGCTTTTGCGGATAGAGTGCAGTTTTTTGAGAACTCTTAGAAGTAGTGTTTTGTCGGCTTGTTTGAGTGGGAATATAAGTGTCTCGACTAGAATTAGCGTAAATGAGGGTGTGCCCTTGGAGTTTCCCTCAGGGGTCTTTTATAGGCTTTAAACCTGCTCGGCCTTACTTGGTCACTAAGGCTGGCCGCCAGTTGGCCTGTGCAGATTTGGTGAGCTGGTAAAGGGATTGCAGATACTGATTAAGGCAATCATGAATAATCAAGGGGATTCCTTTCCTCTTTGAGGAGATGTTGTACGCAGTGGATATTGGGGCTGCTATTATGAGAGATTTTTTGAGTTAGAAGTTGCCATTTCTGGAAAGATCATGATTTGAGGCAATATTCGGAGTGCCCCCTGGTTAAGGCACTTTGGGGGGAGCATTGGGGGGCACCCGAATTGGGCCATGGTTGGCTTGGGCTGACCAGCCGATTGGGACTCTATTTGGGTTAGCAGAGTATTGACCAGCCTCTGAGTCTGTCTGCCAGATGCCTCTTAGGCCTACCATTGAGTTTGTAGATCTTTGTGTTGGGCGAGATCACTAAATTGTTTAGTGTGACAAATTTTTTTATCACTAAATATCAAAATTGTTGTAGTGACTTTCAATAAAAGCAAGATAATTTAGTTCATTAGTCGGTAGTAATTATTCTTCTGAAGTAAATAAAAATGAACTAATTATATTTTAGGGCTTTTACACGTCTATTTTGAATGGTTGCATCTGTTTATACTGTCTATGAATAGTAATATCTATTTACAATACTTTTAAAAAGGCATTTCTATTTGAATGATCTTTATTCAAAAAATCATATTATTCCAACAATAATACAACTATTCAGAAGTTTCTTATGTTATTTGGAAAATATTAGATATGCCCTAAGCTATAGCTTCTCAATGTTTTGGAATTTTCAAACATGGTTGTATTTTTGATGTCAAAATACAAAGTATTACCATGCCATGTTTGCTGGTTATAATATAGAACTAGTAACTCCTAATTATGTAAAATTGTGGCATGACATTAAGCATACGAAAGTCTTTGATTGACATGCGATCATACTCCTAGCACCGAAACATAACAAAACACAAATTGCCAATATCATGGTACTGAAGCCAAGTTAAATGTGGAGCATAATAGTAAGGAAAATGCAGTCCAAATCAAACTCACAATTTAAATTAATAACCCAAAATCTTGGTGGAATCAACCACTTCCTCTATATCGAGAAGGTCAATCTTGGTCTTTAATCACAAATAGTAAAATAACCAGAATTCATAACTCAATGATTACCCAGCTCCAAGTAATTTCTTGCCCTTCAGTTTTTTCGTTAGGAGGATGTCAATATTCTATCCCATACTCTGTTTTATCCTAATGCCTGCGACCCTTTGTCCCGGCCATCATAGCACGTGTTGCCCGGGGAATAAGAGGCATGATTGCTTGACATCGTCCTCACTTTCGTCTGACTTTGAGGAAACTAGTGCTTCAGGAAAGTTGTAACATTTTAATGAAAGCAGGTTGTTTCTCACCCAAGTCCGTTGGGGTTAGGATGGGAAGAGAACTTGATATTCCCTGTCTGTGCAATGCGTCTCAGTACAACACTATCTGAAAGTTGAATAATATCACATATCTCACAAACGACTTGATGTGGGAAAGAAATCCTCCTCAAGGTTGCAATCTCTAAAGTTAATTCTATGTATCGAGGTTCATTTCTCATTCTAGCTTAAGTTGGTAACAAATTGCTTCCACTTGTTCAAATTTGATCCCTAAATCATACTTTGGTTCACCATTGATGAGATAAAAAATTAAAGATCCGGATGAGTGAACAAACGAGTAAAGGTAGGTCATGAAGTTCAGGCTAATAAGGTGGAACCTAGAGCCAATAATAAGTGGGCCAACTATGAGCCTTTTCATGCATTATCCACCCAATCACCCACCATTTAACCAGAGATTATCCTACTGTTAAGATTCCTTTCTTTCTTCACTGTTAAGACTTTTCCTTTATTTCACAATTAAGGCTTCTCAAACCCTCCTTTATTTAAAGAGGGGTTATGTGCCGGAAGAATGAGGACTTGGGCTCACTTTTGTTGATTTCGGTAATCTTTTGTATTGACAAGTATGGGTCTCTTGCAGGGTTTGAAGCCAATGAGTCTTGAAAGATTTTATTATTGTTGTTTTAGCTGTTTAACTATCGAATGTGATGTGCTAGTATTGGAAACTTTTGGGATTGAGGATTTTGATAATATATATTTGTTGCTTAGGCTAGTTAGTCCATTATAGGTGTATGTTATTATTTGAATATTAATGTTACGAATGGCTATTGGTAGGCATTTTTCTCACGTATATGTTTAGATATTGAATAAGTATTTTGATGATTGGGCTAGATAATGGGAGTTTGGCCAGAACACTATAATTTAGCGGATTATTTTTAGATTTGTTTAACATTATTTATTACAATGTTGTATTTTGGTATTTGTAAGTTTTTGATGTAATTATATTTATACTGATATATTGTGGTCATGATAAAGGATGGTGTTACAGAAAGTCATAAAGAAAGCATTCTAAATGATTTGATGAACTAAATATTGTGATTTGTCACATGGGAGGAACTAAGATGTCATGAGGAAAAGGTGCTGGATCCAGTTAGGAGGAAGATCATCTTGCCATGATGGTAAGAATGAAGGATATTATGGATGGTTTGGTACAGTGTCAAGATGAAGAGTATGTTGCAAATCTAGGAGGAGGAATAACTGCAATTGGTCAATTTGCCAATAATGTGTCTTAGTGCTTTTGGGAGATCTAGATAGTTAGGCATATATTGACCTATTTCATGATTATTGTAGATTGTTAGTGGGTGTATTTCCCAATGTTGGAAGTTCTGTATCATGACATGTTTGAAGGCTATCTGTTGGCACTTCTATACTCGACAATCGACATCTCTCGGTATCCACCCCTTGTTTCTCACGCTCGAGCCCCGCTTTCATGGTAGCTAGAGTTTAGGGGCACGCTCGATCCATGCTCGAGCCCTGATTCCAGAGAGCCGGAGCTCCAAGCATGCTCAAATCGGGCTTGAATGCTGATTCCAGAGAGGCTGGACTCCAAGCACACTCAACCTGCGCTTGAGCACAGATTCCAGAGAAGTTTGAACTCGAGGCATGCTCGAGTGCTACATTTAGAGTACCCAGTGTCCCGGAGCTCGCTCATGTTTTGCTCAATCACTGAATCTAGAGGACCCAGTGCCCAGAGATCGCTAAAGCTACGCTCGAGCGGCGTGGTACACAGTCTCCAATGGCTATATCTTTTAACCTACTGTTTGGGTTCCTCTATATATAGTTGCTTTTCTTTTTCTCTGTGGACTTTTCTATGTATTTTTCTAATAGCCGGTCTTGACTCCCGCTCACATTATTTAGCCTTACAAGTGTGTCCACTAAACAAAACTCCAATTACTCTATGTGCTGAACTTCTGAGTTTTTCTCTTTCTCTCCAATTGATTAACCACTCCATTTTCTAGCCTACAAACTTTCGTGAGTGATGTGGGTAGCATGGAAACTGAGCTCCAATGGTGTATGGTATTTTGATAGTATAAGAAAGAAGATTGATAAGAAGACTGGAAGGTGTTTGATTCCATTGCCGTGGAAAAGTCTAAGGAGTTCTTTGGTAGGGATCACAAGACGAAAGTAAGTCGGTTAGGATAGCGTGTTTGTACCATCTGGTCTGTAAGTTAATTTTTTAGTGCATATCGTTTCTGGATGCATAGCCCAAAGGATTTTACTCAATAGCTTGGTTATCAAGGTTTTTCTTCGTCAACAAAAAAATTATCTTTTTACTACACTTATGTTTTAATTGTATGTTGTATGTTAGTTGATTCATCTGCACACAATTATATTTTATCTGTATTGTATACTTGTGCCTCTTCACTTTCACAATTATTGAAGATGTGTCAAAACTTTCATGATTTGGAATGTATAGTTCTTTTCAATTGGTATCAAAACCTCACCTCGATCTATAACCCCGATCTAGATGTATACAAGTGGATTGTTCTCCGTTTATCTCTTTTTTGATGGGAACAATTATACTTTTTGGAAAGCCTGTATGAGAACATTCCTAAAATTCATGGACGAGCAAGTGTGGGCTAGCAATCAAATAGGATGGACACTATCTAGAAGTTCAACTAGCGATGAGCTAAAAGTTGTGTCCTTGTGGTCAAAAGAAGAATTTGATATTTGTAATTGGAATAGCAAATGGCTGCATGCCATTTTTATGCTGTATCTTCCAAAAAATTTAAACGTATCTCGATATGCGAGACATCGAAAGATACGTGGGATATTTTTAAAATCACTTATGAAGGACTCAAACTAGTCAAAAATTCAAAATGACAAATACTAACTAGTAGGTTTGAAAAATTTGGATGAAGGATGATGAAACATTTGATAAATTTTATGTAAAATTAAATGATATTGTGAATTTTATGTTTAATTTAGAAGAAAGAATTTCAAAAAATAGAATAGTTTGAAAAGTTCTTAGATCGCTGATTGAACGCTTTAGGACCAAAGTCATCGCAATCGATGAAAGTAAAGATTTTGACAAAATAAAAATTAAAGAATTGGTAGGATCTTGTCAAACCTATGAACGCACGCTTCCACAATCAAAGAGAAATAAATCCATTACTCTACAATCTGTTAGAGAAGAGAAAGATCGTGACTCTGATGTGGAGTCAAGTAGTGATGAAGATTTTGCCATATTTGTGAAGAATTTTAAAAGATTCTTGATGAAAAATAAAATCTCACTTGACCAACAAAATAGAAAAGTAAAAATATCCCCCAAAAGTGACAAGAAAGATAGATGCGAAATCAAAGACTCCAAATCGAAAAACACCCAAGGAATGCAATGACATGAGTGTCAAGATTTTGGGCTTATTAGAATCGAATGCCCAAATTATATATGACAACAAGGTCAAGCCTTGAAAGCTAGTGCTTCTTAAGTGATGATGAAGGGGATGAGAATAAAAGATGTTCTGAAGAAGGTTAAGAAAAATATCTGACTTTCATAACTTTGGTGTGTAAAAGTGATGAGAATTTAGAAGAATTCTTGGGTCAAACTAATGAATATGAAAATAAGTCAGAATCCTATTTCTATGACCTTCAGAACGCATATGATAAATTATTTGAGGAGTCTTTAAAAATCTAGAAAATTAACACGTCCTTGAAACATAAATTGATAGAATTAGAACAAGAAAAAGTTGCTAGTAAATCCAAGTTAGACACAAAAAATCAAGAACTTTAGAAAATGAATAGCGTCTTTGTTGAAGAGATCAAGGCCTTTGAATCGGATTTTAAATCTGCACACAATGATATGAAACTATTTTCAAATGGGTCCAAACAATTAGGCCATATGCTCGGTCTTGGAAAAGTCAGCGAAAATAAATAGGGATTAGGATATTTGAACAATTCGTTAAACACTACTAGTAACCGAAAAATGGTCTTTGTCCAAGCTAATTTCGTTCCAAGACAAAGTAGTACGCCATTCATCTCCATGGAATAAACATCAAGAAGGTCTTTAAAGATGTGTACTAATACACAAAATTTTCGAACCTTAAATAGTAGAAACCATAGTGATTTTAATTACACTAAGAAGCAAGGTTAAAACACTTCCAGGTTTACCTAATTTATCTTGACCTGTCATAAATGTGAAAAAATTAGTCATATTTATCATTACTATTATGTAACAAATTTTTGAAACACCTTTAGGAAAAATCTAAAGATAGAGACTCTCGTCAACTATGTTAAACATCTAATTGATCAAGGGTATGACTTAAACAAAATTATTAAATTTGGTCAAAAGCTCTGGATCAAGAAAAGTGATCTTACTTACCATTGAGCTCAAATTGACCTCAAATTTGTCATGCCCTCGAATGAAATAACAACACCAAAAAAACCCTCGTTGTTTCTGTCTCTCTCTCCTCATCTTGATGCTCCTCTCTCTCTCTCTCTCTCTCTCTTTCTCGGCCTCCACTATCTCTTGAAGCTTCCAGATCTGTTCCTCCTTTCAACGATCTTGGACATATTCACGATGTTACCATTGCGGTAGTCCATCTCTGAAAAGTCCTTTGGCAAGCGGTCCGTAAGAACCAGTCCTTTGACTCTGATCGGCTTGTTTCTCCCGATGCCGAAGAATGTTTAAACACTTGAATGTCTCATTGGCAACTCTCTCTAGAGTGAGAATTTGAGCTACCCTCCCTTTGGAAATATTCACGATGTCAGCATCGCAGAAGTCCATCTCTGAAAAGTCCTTTGGCAAGCGGTCCTGTAAGAACTAGTCCTTTGACTCTGATCGGTTTGTCTCTCTCGATGCCGGAGAATTATTCAACACTTGAATGTCTCGTCGGCATCTCTCTCTAGAGTGAGAAGTTGAGCTACCCTCCCTTGTTCCATCCACTTCCTCCACATTCACTGATCGGCATTGGGAGTCGATTCTGACTAACTTAATTCTGCCATCTCCTTTCCTAGTACAAGAATTTTATGCCAACTTTGTTGGGTGTAACCAGCCTTCATGTTCTTTCACTACAATTTTGCGAGGAAAACCCCTCAAAATTTATCAGGAAGTGCTCGCTCAGGTTGTTGATCTACCAAGAGTGTATAAATCTCCGTGCCCGTACGATCATTTTCTCGGTCTTGTCCACATCCAATTGAGGTGGCCTCATTTCTACATGGCTCCCCCATGGAGTGGTAGGGAAAATCCTTTCACACCAACCTACTCACCCCTCCGTGTGGAGTATTGTGTGCCAAATCCTGTTGACTAATATCTTCCCCATATCACACTTTTCCTCCATGCCCCTTGACAAAACATTGTCTCTGTACACACTTCTTCATGAAGAGCCCATTGATCTTCTCTCTCATTTCTATTCCCACATGAGCGGATGGAGTCCAGCCTTATGCACCTTACCATCTCTCATGTAGAACTTCGTTTTGACATGCTTGCCAGCTTTGGGTGTCTTGATGATCGGTTCTCTACTCAGAAGGATCGTTTCGCTCATATCTCTACTGATTAGTCTGCTCGGCATCACTGTCCACCCTTTGGTTGACCCTCTTCCTTTGGTCATTCATGACAAAAAAGGTGGAATGTCTAGTTAAAGGAGAGTTTATATTTAGGGGGAGCTAGGGGGAGCTTCTATTTCTGGTTATTCTGCACTATTTATATGTTTATCTCTATTTGTTTACTACTTTATATACTATGCTATTTACCTGATTATTTGTCTTTGTCTGGTTACTCGTTATATGCTTTGCTTTTGTTATATTATGTCTGGTTATTCATTATATGCTTTGTTTCTGCTATATTTCCTACTCATTTTCTATTTTTCGTGCTAACCATGGTTGCAATGGATAGCAACTGTTTGTTTGTGCTTCACCACCTCTTCTGGTTCCTCATGAGTTCTTTGTATTGAATCTATAGTCAAATAGGTGTAGGCTTTAATATACGCAAGTTCTATCTTGGTATGTTTAAACCTATGCTTCTATTGTATTTTATTTTATTTTTGTTTATGATTTTTGTTACAGAATTGCAGAAGAGGGAAATTATTAGGCGTATATTGGCCTATTCTGTGATCGTTGTTGGTTGTTAGTGGCCGTATTTTCCCATGTTAGAAGATCTGCATCACTCCATGTTTGAAGGTAATCTGTTGGCACTTTCATGCTCGACAATCGGCATCACTCGGTATCCACCTCTTGTTGCCCATGCTCGAGCCTTGGTTTTGTAGTAGCCAGAGTTTGGGGACATACTTGATTTGCGCTCGAGCCCTGATTCTAGAAAGTCAAAACTCTAGGCACGCTCGACCCGTGCTTTAGCACCAATTCCAGAGGAGCCGGACTCCAGGCATGTTCAACCCGAGCTCAACTCAGATTCTAGAAATTTCAAAACTCGACGCACACTCAAGCTCCGCTCGAGCACTGAATCCAAAGTACCCAGTGCCCGAGAGCTCACTCATGCTACACTGGAGCACTAAATCTAGAGGACCCAGCATTTGGAGATCGCGCTCGAGCGGTGTGGCACGCAATCTCCAACTACTATATCATTTGACCTAGTTTTCAGGCTCATCTATATATAGTTGCCTTTCTTTTTCTCTGGAAACATTTTTATCTATTCTTCTAATGGATGCTCTTGACTCTCATTCACATTTTTTAGCCTTAAACTACTACATTTCTTGGCCTATAAACCCTTGTGAGTGACGTGGGTGGCATGGGAACTGAGTTTCAGCGATGTACGGTATTCCAACAGTATAAAAAGGAAGATTGATAAGAAGATCGGAAGGTGTCCGATTTTATTACCACGGGCAAGTTCAATGAGTTCCTTAATAGGGATCATAAGACAGAAGTAAGTCGGTTAGGATAATGCGTCTGTACCATTTGGTATGTAATTTTCTTAGTGCATAACTTTTCTGGCTGTGGAACCTTAATGGTTTTACTCGATAGCCGTGATTATCGAGATTTTTTTTCGTCAATAAAAATCTCATCTTTTTACTACACTTATATTTTAATTGTATGTTACATGTTGGTTGATTCATTTGCGTACAATTATATTTTATATGTATCGTATACTTGTGCTCTTGACTTCCGCAATTATTAAAAATGTGTCAAAACTTTCATGATTTTGAATGTATAGTTCTTTTCATAGATATTAGAAAAGCTATGGTGTAGATCTACAGAATAGAGAACGTATTTGATGTAATTAATTGTTTGGGGAAAGAAAAGGCTAAATTTGCTACCTGTAAGCTAAATAGTGAGGCCAAACATTAGTGAGTAATGGAAAAGAGAGTTTAGGAATGGAGAATGAGGAGATCTTGTAGGGCATATTTTTAGAGGTGTTTATTGACAAGTATTTTTTGGCAAGCCTTCATGAATAAAAGGAAAATAACTTCTCTTGATTAAGATAAGGCAATCGTATTGTGGTAGAGTACAATACTACATTTATAAAGTCGGCTTGCTTTTTTCCTAAAACGGTGTTGGATGAGGTAAGGATAGAAAAAAAATTATTCTAAGTTTGGAAGACATGATTTGACAGCAGTTAGTGCCATTGCATTAAAAGACATATGGAGATATGCTAAATCAGGCATTGCTCTTGAGCAGATAAATTTTATTACAAAAGAAATACTAGTAATGGAAGTTAGAACTCAAGATTACGAGAACCCCATAAGAAGTCAAAACCGTATGAAAATGGGATGGAGAAGTCCACCAAAGTACATGTATCATTGGGTAAGCCACAACAATTAAAAGTGATATGGGAGTATTGTCAGAAGATTCAACAAAGGTGACTGTGCTATAAGCAAATTGGAGCCTGTTTGAATAGCGGACAAGTCAGGCATGTGATCAAGGAATGCCCTTATTTGATGAGGAAAGTTGGTTGGAAGCCTGGTGTGATGGTGAAAACTTACACGTAGTGACCGCAAATGACATTCAAGAAAATTCATTGATAATTGAAGGTAATATGTTAATTTTTGAATCTTTGAAGCTTGTTTTTGTTGATCCAAGGTTTATACATTTTTTTTGTGGAACGCATTTATTTTTAATCTATGCAACCACACCTAGAATTTTAGATAATGTGATAGTGATACTCACTCATATGGGTAAATATTTGGTAGTAGACATTATTTATCCTAATTGTACTATTTGGATTAACAAGTTTGAATTCTCTGTAGATTTAATTTTATTAAACGAGTGGTTTTATTATTATTTTAGGAATGGATTAGTTAGTGTGTCATCTAAGAATTATAGATTGCTTACATAAGAAGGTTATCTTTTCCATCCAAATATGTCAGCGCTTTGAGTTTCAAGAATGCATTAAAAAGGAATTATTACGTATAATTTTTGCATTGTATGCACGTCATTTGATGCAAGATGGATATCAAGCATATTTATACTAATCACATAAGATTTGATTGTATCCTTTTAGGTTCAAATGTAACCTAGAAGACTTTGGATAATATTAAATTTATTCAAAACTTTTGAAAGTGGCCCAGAGCAAACAAAAAGAGCCATGCTAATCATATAAGATTTGATTTGAATTTTGAAATAGGCGATCATGTGTTCTTAAAAGTATCTCCGATGAATGGAGTGGCGAGATTCAATTTAAAGGGGAAGTTAAAGCCAAGTAAATTGAACCGTTTAAGGTATTATAGCACATTGCAATTGTGGCTTATAGATTAGCCTTATATCCTAACTTTGTGAATTTTCTTGATGTGTTTCATGTTTCATTGCTTTGAAAAGTATATTTTTTATCCTTCTTATATTATTGAGCACGAGCCTTTACAAATTTATGAAGATTTAATATATGCAAAAAAAAAATTCAGATTGTAGGGAAGTTAGATCAGATCACTTGCACAAAAATAATTTCTTCATCAAGGTACTATGAAGGAATTACGCAACTGAGGTCTTCCAGGCCCAAAGCGGACAGTATCCACAATGGTCCTTGATGGAATCAGAGACAACGCCGTGCAATGTAGGGCAATGTCCAACATCAGCTTTGGAAAGGGGCAACGATTTGCTTAAAGGCACTGGGTATTCCTTTATTCGTGGATGCATTTGGAGGAAAACCGTGAGGGCTTCCATTCCCAAAGCGGACAGTATCCATGATGGCCCCGATGTTATCAGAAACAGGGCCGTCTCATGTAGGGCAATGTCCCACATCGGCGTTGGGAATGGGTAACGATTCGATTAAAGGTGCTGTGTATCCCTTTCCTTGGTGGACGCGTTATGAGGAAGACCGTAAGGGCTTCCACGCCCAAAGCGGTTACTACTTGGGAGCATAAAGATGAAATTTGAGAGAAGTATTCACATTTATTCCATCAATAAGCTACCTAAATTTTTAGGATGAAATTTTATAAGAATGGGAGAATTGTAACACTTGATTTTTGAATATGCAATATGACTTCAAAATTAAATTATACTAGGTGAATTTTATAAAATAATTGTGTGTCTAGAAGAAAATTTTAAGTATTTGAGGGAAGCAAGTTAGTGCCTAATTCGCGCTTATGCGACTCTTAGATATTGCCTAATAGAATAGGTGTCGCTAATACGTGGTGGAGGTGCACTCATGCGTTGATATATAGTGCTTATGCACGCATTTGATTTATTTTTACGCCTAATGAGTACACAACTAGCGCTTGTGTGCTAGTCTATCTATATAAGTGATTCCATTGCAATTTGAGTCATTTTGCGCTACAATCTAAAAAATTAAAGAAACGGAGAAAGAAAAAGAAGAGAGAGAAGACTAGAGAGAAGGTGTATGATGGTGATTTTGAAGTAATTTCGTATTAAATTTGAATAGTATTTAAATTAAAGTAAGTACATATAAATTCGTTTTTTATTTGTTGTTCAAATCTTTTGATCATATCTTTAATATTTATATCCATGTCCTTCAATGTTTATTCCCACTTATATTTGACATGCTTCTTGACTTTTGCTATTATTAATGAGATTTGAAGGCTTGTACATACATTTGTGAGATTTGTGAGATCATATCCTGGGATGTAATTGGGCCCTCCATCACCGAAGCTATTCAGGATTTTTTTCACCATGGGAAAGTGCTCAAACAAATAAATGCGACCTTATTGTGCCTTATCCCGAAAATTAAATCGCCGTCAAAGGTCTTTGATTTCCGGCCCATTGCTTGCTGCAATGTTTTGTATAAGATCATTTCTAAGGTCATTGTCAGCCGCATTAAACC
>JAOVVI020008700.1:0-12947 GCA_028571085.2 Nepenthes alata
TGTGTCGGTCATGATAGCATTGTAATGTCTATTTGGGCATTTTTATCCTGGTGAAAATTTATCACTACATCTGTAGCAAAGACGTAAAGCATGTTATTGGTCCAATGATAACTGAAGTTGAAGTGTAGAATCTGGTTTGTTGGTGTGGGCTTTTGTAGGAGCAAGTGGGTGTCAGATGATGAGAAGTTCATGAATGAAGGTTTGAAGATTGGTCTGGTTTTCTTGCTGATGGCTTCAATAACTTGTTCTCATCAGGAGGCCAAGTGGAAAATTAGAGATAATGAGGATGGATTTAACAGTTTAACTATATATCCGAGCTCTTCTTTAAGGCCACTTAAAAAACTTGAACAAAGTAGGTGTCTGACAGACCATGATTTTTTTATAATATCAATTGTCTTAGTTCTTCAAATTAATTTGTCCCGGTATATTTCTGATGAAGAATTTTGTTTTAATTTGTTAAACTCTTCCACAATATTCATAAATACGTTGTTCCTGAACCTTGTACTAAGGGCATTAGTAAATTTTTCCCATTAGTTGTGGTTTATGGTTATGCTCTAGCCTTGAAACCAAATAGCCCCATGACCTTCAAGGATAATAGATGCAATCTCAATTTTCTGGTATCAAGGAATTTGGTAGAAACTGAAGTATGTGGCATCTAAAATTCTAAGGTCTAGTGGTTTGGCCACCAAAAGAGGGAAAGTCTAGTTTTGTTTGGTGGAATGGTGGTGCACATCTGTCGGTAATCTCCATAGGAAGGGTCGTTGAAGGAACTGGAAGGCGTGTAGGAGGTGAAGCAGAGATTACCCGGTGGTGAATTTCCTGGAGGTCAATTAGTGGAGCTGAAGGCAGGCTTTGCTTGCAGCAACTGCTTGATTTTTGAAATGAAAGCATCCATCTTATGATCCATCATGCTAAATCTGTCGTCTATGGATTGTTGATGTTGCAGTGCTTGTTCTTTCTATTCTTCCTGCAGTGTCAAATGGAACTGTTTTAGTTGATCTTTGGCTGATTGTTTCTTGGAAGCCATTGAAGCAGATCAAGGAGTTGTGGTGGGATTAGTGAACTGAATCTGATACCAATTTGTAACTAGAATTAAGAATTTTTTGTTACTTCAGTCATCAAATGAAAAGGGGATTTGGGAATGAGAAGAATTGGAGGGAGAATTTGAGAATAAGAAAAGGCAAATGAATGTTGAAATCAGCCACTAATCTGATTCCAAAGAAGCAGACAGGTTGAAACTAGTATCCTCAACATCCAATTTGTCATTTATTTTGTTTTGAAGTTACTTTATACTAGATATCATATCAACAACATTGAATATCAGCCATACAATCACTAAAGAATTTGGCCCGTAATACTTGTCTGTTAAAATGAACTACTAATTGGTCATGTACCAGGACTGATCTGCTGATCCTGAATTCAGTGAGCTTCATTACTTCCCGTGCTTATTGCTTGTCCTCAATCAGTGATGGATTCGGTTGGATCACTATGTTACCTGATGATCTACTGTTATCTGAGCTGATAGTTGTCTCATACTACTGATGTATTTTTCATCTGTGTGACTCTTGAACAGCTTGTTACCCGATTATCTATCCACTTGATTATGTAACAAATCTTCCTTGTATTTTTGGGCAATAGAATTCTTTCAGAACTTTCTTTGACTCGAACAAACAAGCTTCTTGTATTATTAAGTATTCTTCTTTCACTACGACGTCTTTGTATGATAAATGAGTCTCTCAGTTTTGCCCTCCTTGTAGACAAAGAGGGATGCCTTGTTGGACTACAAATTGGAGCGAGTTCCTTTTCTCGAAGAACAGGTGAGGAAGATAAACGAAGGTGGAGGTCTTTTGGCAATGGACATCGAAAGGCTACTGCTATCAGAGGACAACCGATTCGATTTCGTAAACGATGTGGCTGCGGAGGCCAAGGAATACGTTGAGAACAACCGGGATGAGTACGGGCACAAGAAGGCGATCCATCATGTGCTAAGTAACCGTATGAATGATGCTGGGTTTTATCGTCCAGAAGCAAATATGGAGACCGACCCCTTCAGACCTGGTCCCACTTACCTTAGGGAAGAACAGACATGAATTTAGAAGTGAATGGTCAATAAATTTCTGTGTTGAGTTTTTCTCTATTATTTCTGCTGTTTGACAGCATATCCAATTGTATCCTCGCTCACTCCTGATATTGGTCACTAAACTATTACTTCTGACAGAGGAAGAATTTTGTAAAGCTTAATTATTACCAATGTGCAAAAATCAGGGACAAAAGGTTATTGAAATGATTTGACAAATTGTTGCCTTGTTATGGAAGAAAACCACTTTGTCAAAAATGGCGGTTATATCTGTAATACCGTACCGCCAAGGGTGAAATCGGATGATGCCATTGTCAGCATCCTGAATCGGGAAGCTGAAGCTTCAGTTCCATTAATGGCTTAACTCAGCCAGCAGCTAAAGACCTTTCTGTTGACCAGAAATGGCTGCAGCTGTCTCTGAGACCAATCATAATTTATCCCTCAACCTCAAGGAGAAAACAGAGGCGGAAGCTCAGGCATTGCGGTAGATCGATGTGCCACCGGCGTTAACCAGTGTTGCTGGCATCAGACGTGGATCAACCAAATTTCACAGTCCGCTCGCAGAGACGGAAGACGATTCTCGTCATTCAATTCAGGACGACAATGCTTCCCTTTTTGCTGCAGTTGTTTATGGCCGCCCATGGGGGCCTTTCTTCTATCAAATCCTGAGGTTTCTAGTACACCATCTCCAAATTTAAGGAACTTCTATCGCTGACAGTATCATTTTGTAGAGGGTCTATCTGCTTAATTGAGAGAGAATTTGAAGTGTTCGCGGAGAACATTGCCCTTCGGAATCATCCATATGTTTTCAATTTCATCTGATTTATCCTCTGAATCGGTGAATCTTGACCTCTCAATGATGATGCTCAAAACCCATTACCCTTCAATGGAATACACTGTGATAGAATACAGGCTTACAGATATACTTAGACTTCACTTTTTTTAAAATAATATTCACAAGAAAATAATCATGTATATTTGCAATGCTTCTAGAGAGGCAGGTTTGTTCGGATCAACAATAGTTATATCAGATGGGTCCAGGCACCCAAGGCCCAGAAAGGAAGACCCAAAGCCACGACCAAAGATCGAAAACAATCTGACCCAATAGGCCCAAAAGCCCAACTTAGTCCAAGAGGTTAAGTTGGCCTTAGAAGCCCAAGGACCTGGCTAGTCCTCGTACCTCGTGCCCTCGTCCTCATTTTTTTTCTGAAACGTTATTTTCGTCAAATTTAACGATTTCTCTTGTGCTGCACTATTCTGTCCGTCCACGAACTCGAAAAGAGGACTCGGACTCTGATTGTACAGCGGCCGGAATAGGCGGATGCAACAATATCTGTTCAAAGAAATAATATTTCTGGATGATCATTTTACAATTTAATTACATTCATGTTAAGCAATATAAATATAAAGAGCAAAAAAATAGAAAAAAAAATATTATATTATGAATGAAAAACTCATGAATTTGATTAGAGAAAAAAACAGTTCGGATTGTTGGTTGCTAGTTAAAAGGCCGCTCTATGAGAAGAATTAATATATAAATCGGCAGTTCAAATACATTAACATCTAATAATAAAATATTAATTTTGTGATTATTTAATATACTCTTTAGATTAACAAACCTAATAATAAAATTTTTTTAAGTTTTATCTCAGCCTTTGGATCATATATCCAATCCAACGGCTGAGATTGAGTTGAGCATTGGAGCCCCCCATCCGACGGGCCGGTTCTGTGAGCAGGGAATAATGGGCCCTGTGGACGTGAGGGCAAAAGCCATCATGGAGTCTCAGGATCGATGTAATTAAAAACAACGGTCACGATCTTCCCACGAGAAGGTCCAATTTCATTGGTCGACACATCTTTAACGCAAACGCCTATTGGTCCACGTCATCGTCTGTGACACTTCTTTCTCCCCGTCAAGCAGACTAACTTAACTAACATCAACGTGCCCAAATGGAGAACCGGAGCAGAAGTAATTGGTCAATTACAGTGTCGGATAAATCCTATTGGTCCACGTCATCACATGTGACACGTTAACTTCGTCTTACATTTGGAACGCGGGAGACTCCCTCGCGTTATAAGCTTTCGATCGGCAGAGGGCGATTTCTCTGATCACTAGAAACTGGAATCACGGAAAACGCTGAATTGAAAGCACACACGAAGATCAGAAGCAGAGCGAAAGAAGTTGGGGGCGAGGTTGATAGCTCGGTGAAAGCAATGGCAGGTGCGTGGAAGGCGCGCGCGTCGTTGATTGTCCTGGGAATCATATTTTGCGGTGAGTGCTTTGGTACTTGGTTTTCGCAGATCTCTGGTTTACAAAGTCGGTTGATTGATTTCACGAAGTGTTCTAGTTGCTTTCTTTTATTGTCCCAGTAGCTGTAGATTTGCTTTGTTGCTTTCTGTTCGTTGCCGTTTCTTTTTTCGAATCTAATTTTGAATCATGCAAGAGATGTTTTTGAGTTCGGCGAGGACGGGAGATGGAATGAGGCACAGGGAGCGAATGAGAGAGAATAACGCTTGCAACTGCTCCAGATCTGACATTGCGTTACTCTGTTTATAAAGTTATTTGGATGTGGATTCGTTTTGGATATCGTTCATGAGTGTAATGAGAATCTAAATTGTTTGTTGAGGTAGCGATACGTTATAGAAAATTGATGCGTTTAAAATTGGTTTGATGTGTGTTATGCAAGCTGAATCTGTTTGTTCTCCGTGGAATCGAACTCAAATCAATTGAACCAGAGTGGGAAAGGTAAATATAAATGTATTTGCCTTTGATTTACAGATTTAATTTGTTTAGTGGTCTTCCATTTTTGTCTCTAGATTATTAAACCAGCCCGATAATGTTAGCTTTCTTAGTTGGAGAATATTCTAATCGATGTTAAACGCGGAACATGTTACACATAGTAGCAGCCACGTAGGTTTAGCTACAAACGGAGAAGACGAGAAATTCAACAATTTTGTGAGTTTTTTTTATGTAAGTGAGATTGTCCATTTACAAAACTGATATGTTTGATCCCCACTATTTGTTTTTATTGATTTGTACGACCTTATTTACAAATAGTAATAATACACGCACTATCGAAATTACACTACTACATCCCTAGTGTACCGATCATGGTTGATTGAGATAATCGTTGCGGATAAATTCTAATACTCGCATCTTTTGAAAGTGTGACACAGTTGTAATTCATCAGGCGTTTTATTTGTGATCGGAAAATTTTGTGTCCCGGTTTTTCATTGGGTAGTGTAAATATATGGTGTATTTGTCGGTTCTCTTTTCAAAATCATTATTGGTAGCTGACTTCTCTAAGCTTATTTGATTATAAAACTGATGTTGTATGCTAGCACTTCTGTGCCATTGTGCAATTGCAAGCTAATCTATGTTTCACTCCGTGATTTTCTGGTGTCCTATTTCTGTTGTATTCATTTTAACATTCCCCTCCATTCATATTTGTCTTAACCAGGGACCTTATTTGCGTTTGCTATTGCAAAAGAGGAAGCTCCTAAGCTTGGCACAGTCATTGGAATAGACCTTGGTACTACTTATTCTTGCGTTGGTGTTTACAAAAATGGGCACGTTGAAATAATAGCCAATGATCAAGGTAACCGTATCACTCCTTCATGGGTCGCCTTCACCGACAGTGAGCGGTTGATTGGTGAGGCAGCAAAGAATCAGGCAGCTGTCAACCCTGAGAGGACCATATTTGATGTCAAAAGACTCATTGGGAGAAAGTAATGCATCTCAATCTATGTCTATTCAATTTTATGTCACTAATGAAAGTAATGCATCTCAATCTGTGTCTTGTTATATTGTACTTCATTGTCTAAATTTTAAGTCACTAATGGAAGCTTCTATTGTAGATTTGAAGACAAAGAGGTCCAAAAGGATATGAAGCTGGTTCCTTACAAAATTATAAATAAGGATGGGAAGCCGTATATTCAAGTTCAAATCCAGGATGGCGAGACCAAAGTTTTTAGTCCTGAGGAGATCAGTGCTATGATTCTCACTAAGATGAAGGAGACAGCTGAAGCTTTCCTTGGAAAGAAAATCAAGGATGCAGTTGTTACTGTTCCTGGTAAAGATTATTTAATGCCTTATTTATTTTATTGCTACCCATGAAATAAGAACGATTAAGCAATCTATAGACCTATATGTCAATATGAACCTCCGTTTTATCATTTGAAACCGGCAGCTTACTTCAATGATGCCCAAAGGCAAGCTACCAAGGATGCTGGAATTATTGCTGGATTGAATGTTGCTAGGATTATCAACGAGCCAACTGCGGCAGCCATTGCCTATGGCTTGGACAAGAAATTTGGTGAAAAGAATATTCTTGTCTTTGATCTTGGTGGTGGGACATTTGATGTTAGTATCTTGACAATTGACAATGGTGTTTTTGAGGTTCTTGCTACAAATGGAGACACTCATCTAGGAGGTAAGACAGCTCGGCTGATATCAACTATGCTTAGCTCTTTATACTAATTACAAAGAACCTTCCCTCCAAATGACTATTGTGTTTTGGTGGTTGTCAATATAATAACTTTGGATTTTGCAGGTGAGGATTTCGACCAGAGGGTTATGGAATACTTCATTAAGTTGATCAAGAAGAAGCACGGAAAGGATATTAGCAAGGACAACAGAGCTCTTGGAAAATTGAGGAGGGAATGTGAGCTTGCTAAGAGAGCCTTGAGCAGCCAGCATCAAGTCCGTGTGGAGATTGAATCTCTGTTTGATGGTACTGATTTCTCTGAACCACTTACCCGAGCCCGATTTGAAGAGTTGAACAACGACCTGTTCAGGAAAACCATGGGACCCGTTAAGAAAGCCATGGAAGATGCTGGATTGGAAAAGAGCCAGATCCATGAAATTGTCCTTGTTGGTGGAAGTACAAGGATTCCTAAAGTTCAAGAGCTCCTCAAGGACTACTTCAATGGCAAGGAACCTAACAAGGGTGTAAACCCAGATGAGGCTGTTGCTTATGGTGCTGCTGTACAAGGTGGCATCTTGAGTGGTGAGGGAGGTGATGAAACTAAAGGTACTATCAATTACTCTCCAACTCCTATCGATATCGGTTGCAGTCATATATGAATGAAATATATATTAGATAATATGTAACAATATTGGATATGTTAGAATGAAAAAATATTTTTAAAAATAGTAAACTGACAGGATTATATTAGCCAATATATTATGATATATTATCAATATAACAATATATTATAATATTATTACGGTATCGAAAAATATCGACATAAGGGCTCTATACACAATACATATAAAAGCCAATATTAATAGCTCTCTAATGCCACTTACTAAATTGGTTATATCATTCAGATATCCTTCTGTTGGATGTGGCTCCTCTTACACTTGGTATTGAAACTGTTGGTGGGGTCATGACCAAATTGATTCCTAGAAATACTGTCATCCCAACCAAGAAATCCCAGGTTTTCACCACTTACCAGGATCAGCAGACCACAGTCAGCATTCAGGTGAATCTTATACTGTAGATTCAATAGCATAAATGTTCCTTGGGCCGTTGAAATCTGTTATGATGTTAACTCAAATCTGCTTCAAATATAGGTTTACGAAGGTGAAAGAAGTCTCACAAAGGACTGCAGACTTCTCGGGAAATTTGACCTTACTGGCATCGCACCAGCTCCTAGGTTTATTGCCGTGTGCTCTCTGATATTTGTTGGTTTTTCCCCCTTTTTAGAATATATAGTTTCTATTTGTTGGCATTTAATTGTTCGTTTGAACAGAGGAACTCCCCAAATAGAGGTCACGTTTGAGGTCGATGCCAATGGTATTCTAAATGTGAAGGCCGAAGACAAGGCTTCAGGGAAATCGGAAAAGATCACAATCACCAATGATAAGGGGAGGCTGAGCCAGGAAGAAATTGAGAGGATGGTCCGAGAGGCGGAGGAGTTTGCCGAGGAGGACAAGAAGCTCAAGGATAGGATCGATGCTCGAAACAGCCTGGAGACTTACATCTACAATATGAAGAACCAGATCAACGACAAAGACAAGCTCGCTGACAAGCTTGAGTCCGACGAGAAGGAGAAGATCGAGACAGCCGTTAAAGAGGCTCTTGAGTGGTTGGATGACAATCAAACTGCCGATAAGGAGGATTATGAAGAAAAGCTTAAAGAGGTGGAGGCTGTTTGCAACCCCATGATCACTGCTGTCTATCAGAGGTCCGGTGGACCATCGAGCGGTAGTGAATCAGATGACAGCGACGATGATGGGCATGACGAGCTCTAAACTCTACTGCCTGCACCACCTGCCACCACAATGTTAGATGTGGAGTTTGAGTTTGGACCGACCAATTGTTTGTATAAATAGTTCTATGGGAAGAGTTTGTTCTGGGGAAGAAGATGCAGCAGAGAATGTAGCCAGCTTGGTAATTTTGGTCTTCCTTCTCCCCCATGTTCTCATTTTGCTAGAGACGACGCTACATAGAGAGGTAAAGGATTTTCACTACTGCTGTTAATTTGCTGCAGCTTTTACATTTGAATCTTCTTCTCGCTTTGGGCTGCTTTTATCCCCCATTAACTCTGTAAAATGATCTCGTTTCTAAAATGGGATAACACGTTTCGAATTTTGAGCTCAATTTTTTCATCAATTTGGAAAATATTTATGTTGTTTTATTTATTTATTTATTGATATTTACTTATCAGGTATTGAAATATGCGGAGAATACTTTGCCATCTTGATGAAAAACCCAAAAAATACAGAAAATTATTATCAGTAGCATGAGAATAACAGTGGGGCATAACTAAAATTTAATCCACTCGAGTGAGATCTACCCTAAATAAGTAAATTATATCCTTTTCACCAAAGAACGTAAATTTTATTACGAATTTTTTAAACAAATTTGTCAACTTAAAACTTTTTCTTTAATATAATCATACCCTGATATATTTTAAATAGCAGCCAGAAACTGTTCCTTTTTTTTCCCAATAAAAAACTTATTTATCCATATCTGTTCTTCATAAATATTTGCAAAAAACAAAGGAAAATTGAAAATATGCGTTCAATTTTCTCAAAAAAAAAAAGTGACAAATGTTTCAAATTATTTTTAATTCAATACACATATTTCACTTGCCCATGATCCATACCTGGTAAGATATAAGGCTTAGCCGTTGCTGATGCACACAATGCAAATTTTCCCACTGCATCAATTTTCAACTAGAACTTTTATCAATGTGTAAACATAGCTTACGAAGTGTGGAAAAGGAAAAAAGAGTTCCAAGGTAACACCAAATTCTACTATAGAACATGTACAAATCCACATTAGAAGGTATTGATTAGAGGAAGAAGAAGACTGGACATGAAACAAAGACTAACCCTCTTGCAGCATTTAAGGCAAGTTTTTCTCACAGAGGTCAAGGGCTGAACTCCCCTCCGTCGTCTTCCATATTAACTTCGGCATTATGCTTCACAAGGAATTCCGATATGGCCTCTCTTTCGCAAACCACTGCATAATGCAACGGCGTCTGTCCTTCATTGTCCTACAAAACTCCTTGCTCCAAAATACCAGCAGGAAAGTTTTATTTTAAAGGTGCGTTTGAATACGTATAATTCAGGGTGTTTTTTTTTTTATCTGAACTAGCTTATTTTTCACATCTTCAGCTGCCCACACAGTTTTTAGGTCCAACAAAGCCATGTACTCAAGAGAATTTTGGTTAAAAGTTTGTACATGAATCAACCAAAAGATTAACCTAAATGCAGGTATTTGAGCTGAACTCAAACTCTCCCTACTGTAATGTAAAGAGAGAGATGTTATTGTCTTTCAAGTAGGGAGACTCTCAAATCTATTTAATATTTATGATTAAAAGTTAAATAGATAAATAATTGATATTGAATAATAAGAATGCTGATAAGACATCTGTGGACTTAACTCCGAAGATTACAGACAGTAAAGAAGGGCATGTAGCCATATGTGCAAGACTTAATGGTAACTGAAAAGGATAATTTTTTTCATGCCATGAGCTAGAAAACCACACTTTCAACAGTGAATTTCACGGAGCTTCATAATGAGCAAGCAGTAATCAAGTGCTCCTAATCAAGCATTTGAAAAGACTACTCTTAAAAAGCAATTATCAAAGAAAGATACTGTTTAAACTGCGTCCCATGCCCATGCTCAATTTGGATCTCCAAAACTCCAAAAGAAAAGATGAGTTTGAAGGAAAATGTGAACAAAATATGACAAATATGAGTTAGAATTTCCATGGATTGTGTCTTTCTTTCCTAAACCCTAATGGAGGTCCAAGAGAAACGCAAAAGAAGAATGAAAAAAAAAAAAAAACTCTTCATAGCAGCCAGATGAAATCCAACGACTGTTTTTGTCACCTTTGTATTGAGGTCAGCATTCATGCTGATTAGAAGCTCTACAACATTAAGGTGGCCTCGATCAACAGCCCAATGCAGTGGAGTTTGACCTTCACAATCTGCAGAATAAGAGGATAACTTGCAAGGTGCGGTGCAGTGCAGTTCAAAGCACATTAAAGGCATTACACAAGTTTAGCAAACTAGGTCTTGTGATGTCTCACATCGGATGGGGAGGAGAATGAAGCATGCCTTATAAGGGCGTGGATACCTCTCCCTTGTGGACGCGTTTTGGGGGCAGTGGAGGCCGTCTGTCAGGAACAAAACCGTGCGCCTGTGTGGTAAAGTGGACAATATTCACAAGCGGGTGCCGGGGGACGTTACAGGTCTCAACTGTCAGCTTTTGAAGAAATAAAATGGCATGATAAATTAAGCACATAAACCAAAATTGAATCATGACATTCGATTTGGCTTGAGGATTTTTATTATCATATTTCAACTTATTTTGATCAGGCTTTCACCACAGCCAAAGGTCAATGCGTTCCCCTCATAGTTGTTCATAACAGGCACAAAATTTATCACTAAAATTTTAAACCTTAACACTTAATCAAGCATATTCAATCAAACAGTCAATGAATTGAAAAAATAAAACCTGCAATTATGAGAAGTTTGAGAGAAACCAAACTGATGGGTAGGCCCATAGCAGGCAAGCCCAATAAGAAAAATGGCCCAAAGTTCAGAAAAGTCCAAACACGTGTTAGACTGTCAACACTAGCGTTGATCGCGTGAAATACTAACCGGGCGACCAACGTGCTCCCTCAAGACGGTCAACATTCCTGTTGACCGGAAGCACTGTAGCAGCAGGCCGCGAAAAAGTAAAAAACCTAATATAGGCCAGACCCAATTTGGCAGACGTTTTCATACACAACAAGCAACGGTCCTTTTCCCTGATTTCTTGCATTCCTCGAAGTCAATCTCCTCTAAAGAAGGTATCAACAGATTCAGTGCCCTTCCCATGAGGAAGGCGCCAGATTCTCTCTTCCTACCTAAGATGGAGCCTAACGGTAACAAAAGCACAGAAGGAAGGCAAATAATTTGGAGACCCTTTACCTACTCAGAAAGGAAACAATCCCATCAGATTGCACCAGTCAAGCATTCCTGCTCAATGAAGGCCGCCCAACACGACGCAGGGATCACGCCTTCTTGGCCAAGAAAGGTCGCCCTCCCCACCTTCTATATAAACCCACAGAGTCTCCACTCTGGGGACACTAACACAGATGCAAAAAAGACAACGCAATGCTATTACAGAAAAATCCTTGAGCATACTAACGCTTGAACCTAAGCGAGCAATCGTTTACTTCTCTAATCCCACTCCAAGCCTTCAGATTCTAGAGACTTCGCCCACTCCCCGAGATCCGTCCTTATAAGCTTTCACGCTTCCATGACGTAGCTTCCCACTTGTTCCCTACGAATATCAAGTTGGTAAATCATACTCTCGACGAGTCACGAGAACGTCTCTTACATCTAAAGGCCAACACTCCCACCAATCTTAATCTCGCTCCCTATCTCGTTTTACGTTTCAATTTACCTTCTTGAAGTTTGATGGCTTATTACTGACTTGAGCGTTAGAGTATTTTCGGTGGGATAATATTTCGTCGACACCTGACCTCTTGTTTATTGTAGTGGTGTGCAGGGTCCAGACTCGATGAATGGAGCCTGATTCAAACGATCAAGCGAATCCGAATATGTTCGAAGTCGGATCCAGGTACGCTTCATTGACGCCGTCTGTGGGATGCGCTTATAAGAAACCAAGTACGTTTCCCATAAGCTCTTTCCAACCAACACCCACAAACAAAATGGTGAACACAAGGGCGCAAGCGAGCGAGCCAGCCCGAGATGTGGTCTCACCAAACCAGGACCACACCATTGGCGCCTGATCAACGGGGTAGCCGGTGGAATTCCAGCATCTTTTTTCTAAAACCTAGCAGAGCATATGCACAACATGGATATGATGCTTCAGATACTCTGCTCTCGCCAGGAGCAAGCACAGTTGAGGGTTGCACTGGCGGTGGCCCCATCACCGGCATCCAGATGAGGATGCCAGAGAAAGAAAGTTTTGGCCCGACGGACCGGAAGGCTAACTAGTGCTTCCGCACCGGAGTCCTCACATACCCAAAGCCGTTTAAGGCGTGAAGAGCGGGGAACCAGCTCTACCCCGGAGGAAAGTCCGAAACGGAGGAATCCCAAATACTCCTGAGCAGAATTTAGGCCCCAGACTCAGGAGGGAGCCTCCAGGGCTGCTAGATCTATCGATGATAGCAGCCGCCCGGCTGCTGGACAAGCCAGGGAGAGAACAGAGTTGAGGGCATATCTCAACTCCAAAAGATCTGCTAATGTCATTCCAGCAGATCCGAGGCTGGAGAAGATATGGAACCGTGTCTTCAAAGATGATGAGCGCGCAGCTAATATCGACAGATCTCCCTTCACAGCGGAGATCCTAAATCATCCCATGCCGACAAAGTTTAAAATGCCATCCCTTGACTC
>JAOVVI020008701.1:0-14042 GCA_028571085.2 Nepenthes alata
ATGCTATCTAGAATACAATGCGGGGACAAACTTATAGAGGAGATAAAGACTTCTTAATGCAACTAAATCATAATATTGGTTGCTTATTGATGACATTGAATGTGAAAATTAATACTTAGTCAAAATAATGTTAAATATTACTGCTCAATAGTAGCCAACTAAGAGAGGCATTTCTGAGGAGTGCTACCCATCTCCTATGCTACTTATTCTATTTATTTATTTCTCAGATTTGAATAAATGTACAAAATATTTAAATAGATCAAATATATACTAACCTACTTTTATGCACTAAAAGAAAATTAATATGAAACTTTAAATACTATCTTAATATTGATGCAAGCAAATTAAAAAATTAAATTGCATCGACTATATATAAAGAATGTAAAAAATTCTTGAAGGATTATACTTATTTTTTCAAAAAAGGAAAATAAATAAAAGTATAGTATAGGTACGTGATAATTATTCCAAAAAATGGAGGTAAAACATTAAAAATTAAAAGAAAAATAACAATAGAAAGAATATTAATGCCATTTTATAAATACCAATAAAATGAGCCCATTAAAAGATTTTATATGCGAGCTTTTTCTAAAGATTAAAAAAAAAAGTAATTTTGTCGTTCCTATTTCACCACTTTTATGACTCGAAGAAGCAATAAATTCAATGAGATTTCCATTAAAAGCGCTTTGTGAACCCTCCAATTTTACCTACCACAAAGATTCAAGTTGATGTGTCATGGTAATTAACATTGCATTGGTAGACTAATCCCCATCTACAACACCGTGTCATCACCAAGACCCGTCACTGTCCCGGTTGAAATTATTAGATATAAATTTAATAGTTTATATATTTTATTTTTTTTTAAAAAAATTTATATTCAACAATTTTGGACCAGAGCGAACAGGTTGCACATCAATGGTGAGGCTCATCAATGGTGAGGCTCGGACCCTATACCAAGCCTGACCTTGTAGCTACACCTCGTTCAAGAGTTTAAATCAAAATTTTCTTCACTACGATAGAGGAGAGCAAGGCAAAGGTTTTTGGAGGATAGAAAATGTCTAAAGCATAGCCAAAAACAAGTCAATGGATTGAGCCGGGTGGAATAGTGTGGGGGTGTTGGCTCAAATTGCCGGAGAACCATTAAAATTCTTACATATTCTTAACAGAATATTTAATCCAAATAATTTAGGCGGCTAAAATAACAAAATGAATATTACATATCCTAATATATTGTTATAATTCTATCCGGCTAAGTTTACAACTTAAATGCTAGTATTATAAGATAGATTCAAAATACTTTAATGCAGTTTTATAATCTCATCCATTCATATTATCATGATAAAAGTATTTATCTTTGTGAACATGAATAAAAGTAAAGGCAGAGGAACCAACTGGCTTTAAGTCTACACAACTCTGGCTAGTCCTAATCATCCCCTCGGGTCGAGCAATCAACAATTCCTAACCCCTTTTCTGGAGGTGGTGGGGGGAGCTATCCTCTGTACAGCCAGCTAGACAAGCTATGAAGCAAATATGTATCTTCAAGACAATGAACTGCTGCCCCCTTACCAAAAACATCCTTACTAGACACACTGGTGTTCTAGAAAAATCATCATTGTTACATGTTGACTCCAACTAGTTTTGTATAATTAGCCCGTTTGAAGACTCGATCTGAAAAACTCGTGGTGTAACTTAACATAAATTTTGAATGAAGATTAGTCGTAGTGGTAGAAGAATCGGGCCAAAAAACCTCAACCTAAAGTTCCACCAGAAGAAGCAGAGGCCATAGTAGCTATTAAATCTTCTAATGGTACATGGACAACAGTATGGACCGATGGATTTACCAGTCTTGATCGTTACAAAAGACGATGCTATCGCATCAAGCCTCCTGCTGGAGAATCAAATCATCATATTGCTTATGCAGCTTACCCATTAGACTTTTTTTGAAGAAAGTACTATTACTAATATGTTTACTTCCATTGTAGGTAATGTATTTTGATTCAAAGCCCTGCACACGTGCGTGCGTGTGCGTGTGTGTGTATATATATTTGGTATGACTTTAAAAACTCAATTTGTAAATAGTAAAATATGTCTCCTTTGCCTATTGTTTTTCCCCTTTGGGATTTTTCCTATCCCAAATCTCTAAACAAAATTTGTTTTTCAAAGCTAGGAAAGAGAAAATTTGAATCAGCTCCAATTAAACTAATGAAATTTTCCCCTACTCTTTCTTAGGTGAAGAAACCAAAGCAGAACAAGATATATGACTGTAGAGAGAAAACCAAGGCCATAGATGTAATATCTTTACATAACTATATATGACTGTAAAGAGAATATCTTGCTAGGAAAACCACTCACGAACAATAAACATTCACTGAGAATTTGTGCCATAAAAATGATCAACAGCATATGTTTTGTGACAGATAACAAAAGAACATACAATTGGGGTTCAGAAAGAAGCCAAGGAAATTTAACTACCGCCGACAATGGAGATGGAGTGAATAAACAAACTGTAAAACCAGAAATCATGTTGCAAATGATGGCACAAAACACACTCCATGCATCACAGTAGAATAGAAAATGCAAACATTCACCAATGATGCAAAACAATGTATCAATTCTGAGACAAACAATAAATCATCCAAATTCACATCTGTATGAGTTATATTAAACATCTTCTTTGAGCACAGAGGACATAGAAGTCGTAGAATATATGAAAAGACATTTAGCACAAAGTATTGAGTCAGCTATACCAACTAGACAAGAATTAATCAACCTCAGTAATGGAAATTCGTTCACTGTGCCTTCTTCCAATAATGGCAATTCGTTCACTGTGCCTTCTACGTGACTGAAAACAGCATGAAGAAAAAAATTTCACAGATTTATCACAGTTCAAACTCGTCCTCAAGCTTCAATTGCTCTGCCGCCGCCTCTTCCTCCTCATCATCGACAGCAAAGTAGGGATTGTGCGCCTGTGGCTTAAACTTATAACCCGTGAAGAGATAGAAAGCCAGTGTGGCAAACTCTGCAGCCACCACGCTGGTCCACATATACCTGTAAGAGGTGATGGTTTCGAGTGCATACACGATAACTCTAGTGAAGTATATGTAACAAATTACCACAATATAATACTGTCTAAACAGTGTCAGCTTCATCAAATTAACAGCAGCCTTCCCATCCGTCCTCGCCGCCTCCCGCAAAATCTTGATAGACCACACGATCGGAAACAGAACAGCACAACAGCAAATGACGTCAACCAAGAGGAACACTTGCTTCCAAGTGATCCACTCTTGCCCATAAGGCCTGGTCTCATCGATCACAACCTGAGCTATGTTAGCAACCACTTGCAGAGGTATTACCATCATCAATACCTTCTTCTCCCTGCTCTGCAAGTACGGTTTCAAGAAGGACCAACCAGTGCCGATCAACACTATCAAGGTGAAGAGAGTAATTCCTTTCAGAAAACTGAATATATAGAACAACACATCCCAACCGTGAGCACTCCCAGTCCTCTTAATGTAGGACTTATCCTCAGCCTCACACAGCAAATTCAAAGCTTTCAAAATCACAACAGCAAGCATGAAGAAATGGATCCTAAAAACAGTTAATCGCTTCTTATACAGGAAATGAATCCAGAAAATTGCGAGGGCAAAATAAAGCAGAGAGAACAAGAAGTAAACCCTAGGCAAGATTGTACGGCCGGCGGACAAGTAATCAAGAGTGCCGCTCTTACCGTCGAGATTATACATCGAGGAGCGAACGCTCATGGATACCTGCAGGTTGTTGACGCAGTTAGCGAATACGAGAGTGTACTGATCGGGGACGGTTTCCTCATAGGTTTTGTTGAAGCTGTTGGCAGATTTGGAGACAGAGTTGAAGGGGACGACAACATGGACAAGGTCAGAGTCCAGAGCACAGGTGACATCGGAGTTCTCCAGCTGCTGGAGGACATGGAGCCAGGAGTCTCGGGTGCAGAGGAAGAAGCCGAGCTTGGAATGATCGGCGCTAGGGTTTGACAGAGAGAGGTCAGAGACATTGAGCTCAACGCGGCCGGTGTTCGTGAAGCCGAATTCATCGAAGGGGATGATCGCTCGGGAGTCAGATCGGATCTTCGTGTGACGGATTTCGGCAGATGAGAGTGAGAGGAAGAGGGAGAAGATGAGGAGGAGAGAGAAGCGGGAGATCGCCATGATCTGCGGAGAGTTGAGATTTCAGGTCAGCGAGAACACAATGAATCAAAGGGTTTGTAGCACGCGGATTGCAGAAGACGGAACGGACGAGGAAGGACGCTAACAGCCCAGCGGACGGGTCATTCTGGTTGAATTGAATCTTGGATTAGGTGACTTGACCGCGGAGACGACGAAGTTGCTTCTTACTTGTCGGTCAATTTCTTTAAAATAATTTTACTAAAAATATAATTTATCTATAGTTTTTTATAATTACTTTTTATACGTAAATAACAAAAATAAATCTTTTTTTTTTTGTTTTTATATATTTTTTTGATGGATCCAATAATTCACGGGTCGACCTAAAACCAACCAGTCGAAGAAAGTGAGGCCCAGAAAGCAAAAGCCTAGCAGGATACTCCTTTAACCTAAGATCTAATAAGCGCAGTGGTCGACTCGAAAAGTATAAAATACCATCTAGTGATAAATAAAAAATAGGGCTAATTAGTAGCTTACTTAGATAGCCGTAGCCCTAAATCATCCGACGCCATGACAGTTCAGTGCATGTATTCGGCTAATAATTACCATAATTTGGCCCCATGATTGTCCTAACGTCTCAACAAATATCAGGGGATATTATACTATGTTTATAGATCACCCTAAAATAATAGTGACAGCCCAACAAATATTCTCAAACAACGGAATAAATATATGCAAACAATTATCATCAGTCGTGAGATCCAAAGAATGTTAAACTCGCGCTTGTTTTACAAATTCCCCTCTCTTTCACGGGAGAAGGGATTGGATTATTTGGGAAAGGGAACCTCTCTTCGATATTTTCTCTGGGACCCATCAATTAACTAGATTGTACCCCTAGAAAATCAATTCTTGAATTCAAAGTATACTCCCTACACAAATGCGTTCATATACACTAAAATCTCACAAATACAACTTAACTTATTCCAACTCAACAGATGAATCCAAATGGCTGCAACATGTGGTCCCAAACAACTGTAGGAATAGGAATTGCAGGCGGTAGCCACCAGTCTATTATCTTGAGAATTTTGACGGTATGAACTGCCAGTGGGAGAAGCATGATGGAAGTTCCTCCAAAGGTACAGAGTTGTAACACATATAGACCACAACTACAAGCACATGGCGTTGGCTACTCACAGTTGCAGATTCATGAAGCCCCAAGGCTGCCTGACCAACTCTCACTAGATATATACATCTCTTATGTCCTAGGAAAAGGGATTGGGATCCGAGATAGCAAACAATCAATCCAAAGACTTTTGGACACTCAAACGTCCTGAGAACAACCCACTCTCAGCTCTCTTAAAACCACTCTCAAACGAGTGCATTCCTTCCTCAAAGCTACTCTCTGATGAGTGCACCTCTCTCAAGAAGCCACTCTCCCACAAGTACAACCCTCATTGTTTAAGCCACTGTCTCATGAGTGCAATCCTCATTCTAAAAATCACTTCCCTACGAGTGCAAACTTCACTAAACTGCTTACTGAATGAGCGCATCAAATGGAGCACTGCCATCCAATTCTAAAGCCGCTCCTTAACCGTGCGCATCCCACAAAATATTGCCCTACTAATCCAAAATCGCTCCCTAGTGAAACGTATTAAATATAGTACTCCCTCCAATTCTAAAGCCATTCCCTAGTCGAGTGTGCCAAACGAAGCCTTGTCCTCTACCAATACTCAATCCCCTCATCTATAAATCTACACATATTTCTCATCCTATTTTTCTATTCAATTAAAAAAGTTTATTGATTTGAATATCAGAAAATATATCAAGGCGCGAGTCCCACCATCCTCTAACATCTCGTTTATTAGTTGTAGTGTGTAATATTCAAATTTAAAATAACAAAGACCAGACCCGATACCAGTCAAACTCCCGAGTTAAACAACACCCTAATTTGTTTGATAATTAAGATCCATGGACGTATCAATTTTCAATGCATACCTAACATCCAAATTATCGTACGATTTAGAGAATTAGATAAATCTTTACTTGATCTAAAAGGAAGCAGGTCTAATCTTTCATAATTGTAAATTCTAATTTTATGCACTACAATAACTTAATAAGAAGTAAGATGTATATGATACTCGTTCTTTGATATTTTTTTTGATACTCAAGTTATTAATATTTCAAAAGAAAATTCACATATGTAAAAAAAAAAGGAGAAAATGGGATGAGTATAAAATTGAGTAAGTTAGAAGGACTATACACCATAGGTTTGATTATACTTCAACAAGTGATTGTTTGCCAAAGTATGCAATACCTCCATTATTGGATGAAAATCTGTATTTATAGTTTGGGCGCCAATCAATACATCCGTTCGGAGTTAGCGCCTGTTGTAAAAAATGTTAGTTACATTTATTGCCAACTGTTATAATAGTTGTGTAATTGTAACTTATATTAGTTTAGTAGCCATCCAGTAGTAAATATTTGACATTTATTAGGTTGTTACTATCTACTTTAATACTGCTAACTATCCCTTAATTTTATATAACCGATTGTCTAAATTAAATGCATTATTTATTATTTTATCAGGCCGTTAATTACCTTGACCCTCCCTACCTTCGACCATCTACTCACTCAGCCGATTGGCTGAAGTTGTGGTAGGAATGTTTCCAAATCGGCTTAGTGTTTTGGTTATTCGCTTTGATTTATGTGAGGCCAAATTATCTTTGTTTGAACCATATTTAACAATTTTTTTATGTATATAAAAATTATATTAAAATTATGAAAAAAATTGTATAAATAGAGATACTGTCACTCTCTTTATATCATTGATTAGGATCTTAAAAAAAAAAACACAATTTCGTAGGATCTAAAAAGTTAAAAAAATAAAATAAATTCTAAATATGAAGAGTAAACTAAAAATAAATTGTAGCTATACGGGGGAAGCAATATTCTTCTTATTTAGAAAATTATGTATTTTTAAGGTTGGTTGTTATTTTTTATTTAAACTGTTTTAATTAGTACCTAAAAGATAAAATGATTTTGATAATTTGATAAATTTAATTTATTAATTATCAAAAATTATTATTTTTAATATCAACTAGAATATAGAACATACTAATTTAATGTACAAACTTGTTATGTAATTTATGCGTCCTGGATCCAAATTTGGAACGGGTTCAGGTCGAGCGGTTCATTGAATTCCGGTCTCCGTCCACTAAGTTTAGGATCCAACACACCACAAGTTAAAATAAAAGGTCAAATGACAGCAAAATTTTGTCCTACAGAAAATATTTCGATGCTCAAATCAGTATAGAGCCTTCTGGGGACAAGAAGGTAAAATACAGTGAATGCAAAGATAGATGCTTGGAGTGTGTTTGGATACGTTTGTGGGAGGTCACTTATGGAGAGAGTGACTTAGATTATGGAAGCTTGCGAGAAGCAGTTTTTTTCAATACTCAACCTGTAGGGAACTAGCACCAGAGAGAAAAGGAGCGAGCGTTGGAAAGCTTTAGAGTGTAGAGAGCTTCTATAAGCTTCAGTTTGCTAGAGGGCGTTCAGTTGGTAAGTAAGAGCATGCCTGTAGAGTGAATCTCCATAACCTTTTATAATTATGGTCCTCCACTGCCTTCCTTCCGTAGCAAGGGGAGATGCCCACCTTATGTTAAGATCATTACCTTTCCTGTGTGGATGCGAGCGCCATTCTTGGCTACAACAATAAAAAAGGTGGATCCCTTTTCTTCTACGTATGGTAACCATTAGGGTTCCCTCTGTGGATTGCGCGCTGATTCGTACGCCTTCTTCTCAAGATGCGCTCTGATTTTGGGAGGTTGCCATTATGGTGAAGATTGTCTTTCTTAGAGATGCGAAGAATTAGGGTAGACGATTGTTGAGGTTTGTGAAGGTTTGCGTGGGCTGATTTTGACATGGGCCATGTTTATCTTGAGCTGCAATGAGCCTACTTGCTGTTTCTCCGATCAACGGGAGCATTGACCGTCCTGAGCGCAACTAGGCCGTTGTTTGTCTTGGGTCACTTGCTCTTATTGGGCCAACTCACTACTAGCGTCCCCATCACTAGCCCCCTATACTGGTGGCCTGAGACTCTAGCCTTCGTCATGCTCACGATGGGAAATGTCAGGCTATGTTGTCCTTTTAGGCCTGCCCCAGATTCTCCTTTCCACTATTACTAGTGTGATTTCCCTGACTTCCTCTCCGGATCCATTGTCTACTTCGTTTAGAGCTAACGAACGGAGTGGGTGAGAATGTTGACCGGATTCGTTGACCGCAACGTTAGAATCCGGAGGACAGATCTGAAGAAAGCGTTGACCGGATTCATTAGAATTCGAAGAATTGAGTTGAAGATAATGTTAACCGAATGTGTTGACTGCAACATTAGAATCCGGAGAACTGATCTGAAGAGAACATTGACCGGATTTGTTGACCGCAACGTTAGAATCGAAAAACTAAGCTGAAGAGAGCGTTGACGGATTCGTTGACCGCATCGTTAGAATCCGGAGAACTGAGCAGGAGAAAGTATTGACCGGATTCGTTGACCGCCATATTAGAATCTGTAGAACTGAGCTGAAGAAACGTTGATCGGATTCGTTGACCACGATATTAGAATTTGGAGAACTGAGCAGGAAGAATATTGATTGGATTTGTTAACTGTTGTACTAGAACCCAGAGAATGGTGTGGGTTGAGATTGACACGTTGTTCCATTATGCCACCGGACGGGCAATTGAAGGGCTGCAGAGCCATTTCAAGGCTCTGAGTGGCCCGTTGCTCTCTGCCACATGTCGTCGTGCAATAAATTTGATTTTTTTTAATTAATTTGCCAGAAGATTCAATTTGAAAGCGTCTTCTCCAAAATCGATACGTATCCGTTATGATTGCCACGCCTTTTCGATGTGCTACTTCACTTCGACGTTGGTGGACTTTATAAAAATCACGTATCAGTTCAAATTTTTCACACATTTCTTCCCAAAAATTCTAAGTCTTTGTCCCTTCTCCTACTCTGCTTTCATGGCTACTTCAATCACTAAAATTTGCTCAATCATTTCTACTAGTGAGGTGAAAGAGTTATATGTTGAATTTAATATCCCATCACACATTGTGTTTTCGATGCTTAAGGAGCAGGATAGAGCTTGTTTTCCTCCTACTGGCACATCACCATATACGGGGCTCACCTGTGGAGTGGGCTTCAGCTCCTTGTTCCATAGGAGCTACTCCACATTTTCACGGTGTTTGGTGTTCCCATTGCACAGCTTCACGCGAATGCTGTGCGTTTCCTTTATTCACTGTGCATATTCTTTTCCATCATTCACGGATGCTAACGATGTAGGCCATCAGGGAAATGTTTGGGTTTATCCATAGTGGGGACTGGATTTCATTGTCTCCCCGAGAGTTGCGTATTAGCAGCGCAATTTATGATTCGGTCAAGAATTGAAAGGACCGATTCTTTTTTATTCACATTGCTGACGGCTGGCCTTTGTCTCGGGATTTGGGCAAGGTTCCTGATGATCTCACCAGGAAGCCCACCAAAAAGGAGGTGGACGCAGTGGAGACACTAGGAGAGCTTGTTGGGGTCTTCCCTTACCTGTCCAAAAGTTTAAGACTCCTGCCGACGGCATTGCAGCCCAAGAGGAAGGCCGGCGCTCTCACCACTAGTGACCCTCCTAGCAGCCCTAGGAAGAAGAGAGTTTTGAGAGCCGAGCCTGCTTTCTCGTCATCTACTGAGCAAGATTACCACATAGCCGGTCAACTGGCTATTTTGGAGCTATCGAGAGAGCCTCCGTGGGAGGCATAATTGCTGAGTCATCGCTGTCGGGCGACTTGGAGGCGCCAATGGTGCCGGCAGAGCTGGTGCTTGAAGCCATCGGAATGGTGGAGTTAGCCGCTGAGTTGTCTGCGGAGCCAGAGGAGTTGACCGTCGGAGAGCTTGCGAAGGCGATTGAGATTATTATGGAGCTGACACAGGAAACCATCACTCCAGGTCTCCCGGCCGTCCTGCCTGAAGAGTCCGCCAAAGGAGCTACCGCAGAGAGAGCTTAGGAGGCTACCGCTCTGGGTCTCCCACCATCAAGTCCTAAGTTGCAGGGCCCTTTGAGAAGGAAGAAATGAAAAGTCTTCCTAGTAACTTCTTTGAAGCTCTCCCTTTCTTCTTTCTCTGCCTTTATTGCTTAACTTCTTTTTATTTCTTGTAGTAAGAGAAGATTGTAGGTGTAGTGGTGAAGGGACTGCGCCAGCGGGAGGCGGTGATTGAAGAGCGGGAGGAGGCGATTCTCTAGTTGTGGGAGCAGCTGAGCCAGTTGAGCGCTCAAGTTTGAAAGCACTAGGAAGAGAAGGTTGTACTCCAGTTGGAACTATCTGAGCTGAGGGCGAAGTCATCAGAGCTGGAAGAGAGGGCAGTCCGGATGGAGAGGCTCATGCATGATCTTCGGGTTAAGATAGTTTTATTGGAGAATGAGTTGTCCACCCGTCTGCGTCCTTAGGATGTCACTCAGGAGCTATGGGCCAGGCTCTGGGAAGGCGTCAGCATTTGTCATCGGATTGTCAAGGTTATGGATCTGGACTTTCCTGTTGGCATTCTTAATCCCTTAAATTGTGGCACCCAGCGGCGTGAGGACCTGGTTGACTTCTCTCGGGGCGCGTAAGGGCCTCTCCCGCGTCCTCTTGGGAGCTCTGCCCCTTAGTTAGAATTTTTGTACTTTTGGTTCTTCATTGTACTTGTAAATAAAGTCTTATTAATAAAGAATTGGTTTCGTTGTCGCATCGAATCCCCTGACTTTAGCCGGCTTTCTCTTTAGTCATTTCTTTCACGCCAACCGACCGTCTGGGTTTTTGCACTTCGTGTGGAATGGATCGATGACCGTCACAGCCTGGCTATTTGGAGACGTGTGTCGTGCCCTCAAAGGGATCCTTAGTCCCTGAGGAGACATCAGGATGAGTTGTTGTATCAAGCCATTCTTACGTACGAGAACACTTTTGTTTAATGAATTGAGCTTTCATATTATGTGGGGCTACCCATGTTATGATTCTGGGCGGCCATCCTTGGAGCCTTTATTCTTTCACACTTTGCCCCGATTTATCGACCGTCGTAAACTGACTGCGTTATCTCCTACTAGAGGAGGTTATCATGCGTGTCATTTTAAGCCCCCTAAGGTTTTATATTAGACCGCGAATGGGCTACTTGGAATAGAATCATGGTTTAATTCAACCACTGACGAGTCACTTGGATGACTAAGGTTTAATTCGACTACTAACGGGTCACTTGGATGACAAATGTTTAATTCGACCACTAACGGGTCACTTGGAGGATCAAGATTTAAATGCGAGCGAGTGAAAATCTGTCTGACTTAAGGGCAATCTTGGTTGTCTACTTTTATGCAACCTGTAATAAAACACTCACATGGAAACACAAAGAAAAAAAGAAGCAGAAAACAACATGCAGATGAAAAGGGAAAAAAATATTTTTTATTAACAATAGGGTATGTTACAAGCACACCTCAGATCACACAGATGACCTACCTAGATCTTAATTGGTAGTAGCTCTTTAGGTGGACCTCGTTCCAAGTTCGCAGGACCAACTTGTCATTTTGGGTTCGGAGTTTATATGCTCTATTCCACAGAATGATTGAGACCAGGAATGGGCCTTCACTATTCGGGAAAAGCTTGTTCCGATTGGCTATTTTTCCCGTGGCCTCTATGTTTCGTAAGACCAAATATCAAACTTTGAATTGCCGTGCTTTTACTTTCTTATTGTAATGAGCGATTCGTTATTGGTAGGTGGCTGTGCACATCCTAGCTGCGTCGCAGGCTTCCTCCACTAAGTCTACATATTCCCTGATCTTTTGGAAGTTGCCAAGTGGATTGAAGACTTCGATCCTAAAACTTGGGGGCTCAATCTCAACCAGTATCACAGCCTCAATCCCATAGTAGAGGCTGAAGAGTGTCTCACACGTTTGTTCATTGGAAGTTGTCCAATATGACCATAGCACGAAGGGCAGCTTGTCGACCCAAGAGTCCCCTGCGTCCCCTAACTTGGTCCTTAGATCGTGCAATAGCGTCCGTTTGGTGACTTTTACTTGCCCGTTCGTTTGGGGATACGCTACCAAAGTGTGGACCAATCTGATACCCAAACTGGTACAATACTTGATGAAATATTTTTTTAAAAAAATTGGATTCCGTTGTCAATCACAATGACTTCGAGAATGGCAAGTCTGCTCACTATGCTTTGGTGGATAAATTTCGGAGCGTTGTGCTCGATGGTCTTAGCTAGTGGGGCGGCTTTAACCCATTTAGTAAAATAGTCTATACCCACGATGATGAACTTTCTTAGTCCAGTTGTAATGGAAAATGGGTTAAGATTATCGAGCTCCCATTGTGCGAAGGGCCAAGGTGCTTGGAGGGATCTCATCTCCGCGGGCGACTGGTGGTGGAGGTTGCCATGGAGTTAACAATTCTCACAGTTCTTCACAAACTCTAGAACGTCCCTCTTCATCGTTGGCAAGTAATATTCCTGGCACATGACTTTGAACGCTAGGTTTTGGCTGCCAATGTATAATCCACATATCTTGAGGTGAATTTCGTTTAAAGTGTAGTCGGCCTCCTCAGGGGTAAGGCACCAAAGGTACGGAGTCGAGCATCCTCAGCGATACATCCTTCCGTCAAGTATGGTGTTCCAACCATCCATCTTTTTGATCCGCTTAACCTCATTTGTACTCTCCAGTAGTGTATCATCCTCCAGATACCTCTAGTATGGTGTCATCAAGTTTTCGCCGTTAGAAACTTGCATCGTTTCCTGTTCCTCTATGTTAGAAGTGCCCAAAACTTCCTACATGTCCCTCGAGTACTACTCTGGGCTTTCAATAGCCACCACTCTTGCAAGCTGGTGGGCCTTCCAGTTTTCAGTCCTGGAGACGTGGACTAGGTTTAGCTTATCAAATCTCTAGATCGTGTCCTTCGCCTTAGCCAGATACTTAACTAAGAGAGAGTTGCACGCCTCGAAGCTCACGTTGATCTGGTTAATGATCAACTCTGAGTCGCTGTAGACAATCAAACACTTAGCAGAACACTTTTTAGCTAGTCACAATCTGGCTAGCAGGGCATCGTATTCGACAATATTATTGGTGGTCAAAAAATCAAGCTTCAGGGAGTATTTCACCTCAAACCCATCCGGGGTCCTTATGACCACTCCGATACCGCTACCAAAGTTGGTAAACGAACCATCCATGTCGAGGACTCATTCTGGCTCTTCTGGGTGGTGATCTGTGTCCTCAGTGTGGTGCTCATCGATGATCGGGGTCGTGGTCTCAACGATGATGTCGGCCAGTGCCTACCCCTTGATGGCATGAGCCGAAATTTGATATCGAACTCTCCCAATTCAATGGCCCATTTAACCAGTCATCCTAAAATATCAAGTTTCTAAAGGATGCCCTTCAACAATTGGTCGGTTAAGACGACCACACGATGAGCATGGAAATAGGGTCTCAACTTTCGGCCTGAGAAGACTAGTGACAAAGCGAGCTTCTCAGCACACGAGTAGCACATCTTTATGCCGGTCAACATTTTGCGTACATAGTATACCAGCCTTATGCGTCAAAATCCTGACGTATCAGAACAGAATTAAGAGCCACCTATGATACCACCGGGTAAAGGTACAACTTTTCTCCGTCATTTGGTGATGTTAGCAACGATGGACTTGCCAGGTACTGCTTTAGCTCATTGAAGATGGCTTAGCACTCTGCTGTCCACTGAAAACTATTCGCCTCCGTCCCCCTCAGAGCCTTGAAGAAAGGCTGATACTTGTTTCCTGACTTGTCCAAGAAGCGGGATAGCGCCGCCAATCTTCTGGCTAGCCTCGCGGCAGAGACATGTTTGTAATGGCCTTGATCTTTTTTGGGCTTACT
>JAOVVI020008702.1:0-14041 GCA_028571085.2 Nepenthes alata
GCCACTTTTCAGATGACCGAGAGCTTATGGGGATGAAGTTAATCTTCTGGTGTAGATGGATGGCTAAGCGGACTGGAATAGATCTTTGAGAGCTTTATTGTGCTTTTGATATTTTAAGAAGACTTGTAAAATTATTTCCGTTGCTTATGAATGTTAGTCTGTTTCTGTGACACATTGGAATAAATGGAAGTAATAAATTCTAGTATGCATATCATATTTGATTAATGAAAAGAAAAATTTTTATGTCCACTTCATTATATTTTCATAGTTAATTTTTAAGACAAGAATTTTGGATTTGACGACGGTTTTTATTGGTGGTAAAAAGTCGGGTCATCACATCAGTATTGGTAATTAATATTAAAGGATTATAGACTTGGTGTGCTAAATTGTATCAGAAATGTGGAAGATATAAAGTTGGAAATAAGAAGTCTTATGGTCTTGTTTTAAGAAAATTAAAATGGTTTGGGTTGATCGAATTGGCTCATTGGTGTATCGATAAGAATCTCGAGGTTGTTAAGTATTAAGGTCTTGAGGTCTTGAGCAATGGCCGGAGACTGTATCGAATCCATGGTGACTATTACAGTTAGGTTTTCTTATTCTGCGGTGAATTAAAGATCTGTGAGAAGTATTTCTCTAGTATGGATATCTTAGAATCGGTTTTAATCAAGGCTGTCACATAAGTTGGATGTTTGGAAGGGAATATGTACCTTAAGGAAATGTCGATTTGAGGATATACCAAAGAAATGAAGATGTAAAGCATCCTACTTTTGAAGTCGAATGGTACTTTGAATTTCATGTTGAGATTTTAGCTGAGCACGGTAAAATAATTAAGAAACTAGGATGTGATAGTGACAGTGAGTCATAATCGAACAATTTGAAGCTAAATGATTGATCAGACCACACAGTGGAAGAGTGATAAACCTGTGTATATGATAAGGTTTAAGCTAAGGTTTAGAGGAAATACTTAATTTCAAGGTGTGATATGAAATGAAATGAGGCATTTTGCTTGTTTAAGGTTTGAAATTAAGTAAGAAAAGTGGTTAATGAAATAGATTTGTCTTCGAACTTATTTTTTTGGTAAGTATTTTGGATTAACAGGAGAAAAAAAATTATAAAATATATGTTTTATCTTCAAGTATTTTGACTTGGATTTAAAACATAAAACACTAGGGTATATCCCGAGCAAACGATACATGAGATGCATTAAAACCTCTAGAAGTGCAACGTACAACCGAAGCGACAAAAAAATAATTTCCTTCATAAAAAGGAAAATTGGTACGGCACTGCCAACTCTGTCCACATCAGCATGCACTAACAACTTAACTCCGGCTTGACCACACATGGCCACTCCGTCCATAAGGAATACAAAAGGCAGTTTGGCCTCTTTGATATCAACTCCATCCTCGCAACTCCGTCCAATTTACACCTAAGGCACTCCGGTCTGAAAAACATACAAGCCACTCCGCCAAAGTCAGCTCCGACCTCATAGCCATATACTCACAATCCAGCCTGAACACACCAAGCCACTCTGGATCATCATTCAAGTAAATGACAAAAAAAGAAAATAGCTTTGTCATCATAATAAAAGTGCTCCGCCTTGAAAAAGCACTCCGTCTTTTCCTGAGAATATGCACTCCGTCCAAAGGATTCTGCACTCCGTCCAAAGGGGACAAATCCATCCCATCGAAATGCACTCCGAAAAAAAGCACTCTGGATAAAGAACAAAACCACTCCGTCAAATGAGAGCATAACACACTCCGGCCACCAAGAAATAAAGCCACCTTGAACACACCGCCCAACTCCGGATTAAGCGGACAAATCTACTTCATCCAAATGCACTTCGGATATAATAATGCACTCCGGATAAAGAAGCAAAGCCACTCTGTCCAAGGAGAACATAAAAAAAATAAAAACAATTTATTTTTGTCTTCGATCTTTGTGAATTTTGATCTGGAAAGGACGCGCCAAATGAATGAGGATCAAAGCAATTCTGATGTTTATGGTTTTCTAGGATAACCATCCTGATTTAGAATGAATTAGAAATATTAAGAAGGTTCTTTGATTATAAAAATTTATGTATTGTTAAATTTCAAGGATAAAATTTCTGTAAGTGGGGAAGAGTACGACAACTGGAGTTCTGGAATACGATAATTAGGGTGAAACTGAATTAATAACGATCAAGGATTAGGTTTAGAATGTGGGAAATTGAGTTCAGAAGTAAAAAGGGGAAGTTAGGCCCTATAATGTACCGATTTTCAAGATATGGCTAATATGGGTGGTGAGGTTTTGGAATTCTAAAATATGGTAATTGAAAGGTAATTAAGTTGAGATAGGTGAATTGTGGTCAAAAGGTATGGGAGGACTCGAATTGAAAAGCCCAAAGTTTCAAAATTGGTAAATCGGGAATAGAAGTTGTAAACTGAGAAAGATTCTTGGATTTAAAAGTATGATAATTATGACCTATTAAGGTTATATAATCAAAATTAGGGTCCGAGGATATAAAAAATTGGGTTATAACGGTCAAAATGGGTATCAGATGGCAAAAATAGAATGTAGGCTTTCTGCAGGCTCAATGAGTGCTTGACGTGCGCTTAACCTGCGCCCGAGTAGCGCTCAAGCTTCGGTGAGGCACCATTTTATGGATATGACCACCCGATGACTGCTCGAGGCGAGACTAGAGTTGTGCATGGGTAGATGGAGGGCGCCCAACTGGAGCTCAAGCAACCCCTCAAGTGCAAATCTGCGAGAGGAGCTGCCTGATGGGCGCTCGACTGGCGCTCGAGCACCAGTCATGCTCCCCTCACGTGATCCTTCTCCCTTCATTTTTAAAAGGAGAATTTTAGGTGAGAGGGAGAAAAATGAGCAGCAGAGGCACAAAGGGGAGAAGGTGGAAGAGGAAAAAGAGAAGGAAAAGGGAAAAATCCACCTGCTCTGATCCGATCTGGATAAAAATAACTGCAGACTGACCTCAGACAAGTATACTTCATACATTATTTATCATTTTTATAGTGTTTTAATATCTTAAAAATGGTATTTATGCTATAAATTCTTGGTTCTGCATGTTTACTGTAAATAATGCCTTATTCTCTTGATTAATTGGACAAATTCTATATTTACTAGTGTATATTGCTAAATATACCTTCGATTTCATGTAAATACATGTGATTGGTGTTCATTTATCGTTCAAAAGTTTTGGCAAAACCCTAAGTACGAAAATGAAGGGATTGAACTATTTTAATCAAAATTTCTGTTATGTAAAAGTTAATCTATAACGTGACAATGTCACTAATGTGATTTATATCTACAAAATTTAGACTGATTTATAATGTTAAATTTCTAAGGATTTATGAAGCTAAATTGAATGATTACAGACTATTACTGTATGTTCTGAAGCAAAACTGAAGGATTATAAACTATTACTCTATATTCTGAAGCTAACTGAAGAGTTATTGTGAAACTTTAACTGACTTCTGAAACTGCAAAAGTTTTCAGTTAAGAAATATGATGAAAAATTTTTCTGATACTGTTAATTAGGACCTCGGACTAATATACAGTCAGGTTAGTTTCTCCGGTATTTCTTAGAACGTTATGGTGGTAATCGAGGATAACTTTATCCATGGAGTTATATGTGGTCTGCCCTTCCTCAGGGTGTTAACCTAGAGGGTAGTTACAATTACTGGCCGGCATTACCGTACTGAATCACGCGGGAAGGGATCTCCCATGAGAAGGGACAACTGCTACTGGCTTTGGATTTTGTGGAGTGAAAATAATCTATCCTCGATTATTCGCCCCTCGGCTAATATGGTCTACTGGACGGGTCTTCTATTGATAGAAAAGGGATTTCTAGAACTTATAGAATTGATATTGTTTTTCAAATTTTTGAGGCATGTTTCACCGATTTATGATTATCAACGTATGATTATACTAATTTAGGATTTTAGATGCATGTTTAAGTAGAATCATACTTTATTCTTATTTCCATGGACTGCTTCTATTCTTTTGATATGATATTAACATGGTCTTCTGCCATAGCATATTTATGTCATAGCCTGAAAGTATGATTTATGGTTTTTGACACCTGTTTAATTGGAATTATGCTTTCCTCATGATTATTATACGTGTTTCTGCTCACCTGCACTTATGTTTTGCATGAAAGCATAAATAATAATTTTTGATACATGTTCATATTGAATCATGCTTTCTCATGCTTTTTGTATATGTTTCCTATTCTTTAATAGTTTCTAGAACATTTTGTATTTATATTTTGTATGAGATCTTCATATTCTACATGTTTTAGTACCATGTCGAGCTTCTGTACACTGTTTACTATTTTCTCCCATCCAAATAAGGATACAAAGAAGATACTGGATCATCAAGCCTAACTAGAGCTAGCGAGGAAGATTTGGAGCCTCGAAGTCACCTGGAAGATTTTGGAAAAATTTGATAGTTCTGTATATTCCATATAGTTTTGTAAAGGAAATTATGTATAGATAACTATAGCCTATTCTGTAAACTGTCAGAACTGTTTTTTTTGCTTCTACAGGTTGCTGTTAAGGATATAGATACTTTCGCTATATGTTTTCTAGGTTTGTGCAGGTCCTAGATGACATTTCTTATATGATTTCTGATATAGTAGATAGAATAGTCGATTTAATGCCATGGATGACATTTGAGATCCTATGAATGCGTGTTGTAGAAGAATTGTGGTATTTTAAATAGTTGTGTGCTTATACAAGTTATATATATTCAGGTTATACATCTGGTTCTAGTTTGGATATAGAGAAAACTCTGTCTAAATTTTTATAGGCTCTGCCAAAATTTCTGCATATGTTAAATGTTTCAAATAATGAATTCTTTTTTGTATTTGTTTGACGGAAGGTCCTATAGGGATTAGGATCCATTCCATCATAGGTTTACCTTCGGACTTATTGAATTTAGGTCTGAAAAGGACGCATCAAATAATGAAGATCAAGGTAATTATGATATTTTTTATTTTCTAGGATAACCATCCTAATTTAGAAATGAATTGAATATGTTAAGAAGGTTTCTTGATTATGAAAATTTTGAGGATGAAATTTCTATAAGTGGGGGATAGTGTGAGATCCCGATCCCAAAACTTGATAATTACGGAATAATTATATATATATAAATCATGTTCAGGCTTAAGTATGGTGAAAATTTTAGTACTTAAATAAAATGAGGCAAAATGGTTCAAAACAGGTGGGGCCCTCTAGCGGTGCTCGGGTGCCATTTTATGAATACGACTGCCTAATGGCTGCCTGAGGCGAGACTGGAGCAATGTAAGTTATGAAGGTGGTGCTTAGCGGGTGCACAAGTGCCAACCCAAGCACAAAAATGTGAGAGGGAGCGCTCGATGGCTGCTTGACTGGCGCTCGAGCGCCAGTCACGGGCCATGCACATGATCCCACTTTCTTCATTTTAAAAGAGGGAAACTGAGAGGGAGAGGGGCTTTCTTTAGCATAACCGATAGTAGCACAAAGAGAGGAGGAGGAAGGGGGAAAAGGGAAGAAAAGAGGGGAAATTCAACCGTCCAGATCCAATCAGAATAAGAATAACGGTAGATCGGGCTAAGGTAAGTATACTTCAGACATTATTTACCATTTTTACAGCATTTTAATATCTCAGATATTATTTTTATGCATTAAATCCAAGTTTCTCCATGTTTACTGTAAATAAAGTATATTTCTCCTGATTAATTAGATAAATTTCATGTTTATTGGCATGTACTGAAATATTTACCTCCGATTTCATGTATAAATATATATTTGGTGTTCATTTATTGTCCAGACTATTTGGCAAAATCCTAAGCATGAAAATGAAAGGATTTGGTGGTTTTTATCCATAAATTTTAACTAGAAAATGTTGATTTGTACTGTGGTGGTTGAGTTTTGGACCCCTATGGGCCTGGGTTGGATTGACAGTGCCATTGGGAAGCCAACTCATCTTTGCCCTCGGACTGAGAAAATGGTGAGAGTGGATGTAGCCCGTATTTGTGTTGAGATCATTGCGGATGTGCCCCTTCCTTCACAAATTGTTCTGGAATCGAACTCAAACTCTGTTTCCTCCTCTATGGTGAGTGTAAAGTATTCCTGGAAACCGGTACGCTGTGGGCTCTGCCTTCTCTTTGGGCATGAGGAGACTAATTGCATTTCTCAAAAGGGTGTTAAGCCTTCTAGGTTGCAGGCTGCTGGTGTGGACTCCAGAAAATGAAGTCGTATGAAGACTCTATTTTCTTCCTCTTCTGGTGGCCTCCAGGTGGTTGGTGAAGTCCCTGCTAGCATTGGCAACTCAATTGCCCCCTATTGGTTATGACCAGATTGCTTAATCTGATAAAGACGTCTGCTGCTCTGATGTGAATAATCAAATGGTGGCCACAGCTCAGGATGAGGTCCTAGTCCCGTTTATTCCCTCTTCTTGTGCTCTTGCCGTCCCTTTGGACTCAGTTGTTTCTCCTGAGCCGTCCGCTCCTCTAGACCCATATATGCTGAAGGGTATCCCCTCGTCCCATGAGCTGGAATGGGTGAAGCTGGATGATTTTGACTGCTGCCAAGCATTGGCCAAGTTCATGGAATCTGATGAAGCCACTGCCCAAACTCCACCTAATTGCTGGCTTTTTTAGCCTTTAAGAGATAAACAAATCTGTGGGCTTCTGCTGTCACATGATGCCGTCTTCCACTCTCAAGATAGCCCTGTTGTTGCAGATGAAATGCTTAAATCTAACGAGATCCTCCCTGCGGATTCCGGTGTGTTTGAGAGGCCTGAGGGCGAGGTGGTACCTCTTGCCGGTGAAAAACAGGACATAGATTGTGACGTTGATGCTATCTCTTCCCAGTCCTTCGAGGACTGGTCCGCTGAGGACTGGTCTGCTGAGAAAATTGTTAACGATCCGATGCACTTTGTCCTTCATAGATTACTTGAAGAGGAAACTACCCAGCGGTATGTTAAATCCATCACCAAAGTCCATCGTGGATTTGTGTTTGATTTCTTAGACTATTGCTGGAACGATGTGTCTGAGTTGACTAAGTATAAATTCAAATCGTCCTTCCCATTGGAGGAGGATTTTCCGGACAGCTACTCAGGTGCTTATTTTGATGGTCTCCATTTATTGCTGGTTGCCACATCTTCTAAACCACACATTGAGGCCTTACCTCCTGATAGGAAGCAGATTATATTTGACTTTCTTTGTGTCCTGCTGAAATGCAATACAGATTTTCCATCGGGTCGATTTAGCAATCTGGATGGATTAGTGAAGGGCCTCTAAAATTCTGATAGCTAAATTCATTCGCAGTTGCTAAAAGCTCTTAGCGGTATGGAGGAGGATCAGAATCTCAAGAGATTGGCTCAAGATGGTCCTTGGATTCAAGCTAAATCGAGGAGAAAGCGTAATACAGGCCCCAAGAACTCAAAGAACTCCTCGGGCTTGAAAGCCATTCCTTAGCCGCTTGTTGGTCTGATTGATATCGTGGATCATGGTGAACGGATATTGATGTAATTTTTACTTTGGCTTTTGTCAGGGTCTTAGAGGACTTCCCTATTTCTATGCTTCTTTCCCCAAGTCGGCAAAACACTTGGCAAAGAACATAGTTTTTGTACATTTTCTTTAATTTTAATGCATTTAAAAAAAAGTAAATGTTGATTTGTAACGAGATAAAGCCATGCTATGATTTGTAATTAAAAATTTTACATGGAACTACACTATTGAGTTACTCAGCATTTCTGAAGTATACTGAAGAATTAACCGTGAGATTTTAACTGATTTTCTAAAGAACGATAAATTTAAGCTTTTCGATATTGTTAATCAGGACCTTAGGCTGAATTACAGTAATGTAAAGTTCTCCGGCATGCCTTAGAACGTTATGATGGTAATCGAGGATAACTCTATCCATGAAATTATACGTGGTCTGCCATTCCTCAGGGCGATAACCTAGAGGGTAGTTGCTATTACCGGCCAGCATCACCGTTCTAAAATCCCACAATAAGGGATAATCGTTACTGACCTTGGATTGTGTGGAGTGAACATAATCTATCCTCGATTATTCATCCCCTCGGCTAGTAGGATCTACTAGTTTAGTCCTCCTGATAGTAAAAATAAATCTTCTAGAATTGATACTATTTTTTGATTTCTGAAGCATGTTTTAGCGATTTATGATTATCGAAGCATGATTATACCTGTAAGGACCAAATCCCTTGAGGCAAAGGGGTAATCGTAATCCGGTCAACAATTGTTGACCGAAGAACTTAGAAAAAGACTTATTCGGTCAATAGGAATTAACCGGAAGGATGAAAAGAGGAAAATAATCCTGTCAACGCCAACTTGACAAGAAAATAATGAAGGTAACATAATTCGGTCAACGTCTGTTGACTGGAATGTGTAATCTGAAGCAATGAAATCCGGTCAACGCAAAAATTTGGTTAACGATAGTTGATCAAAAATAAATGATGAACTTTTAAAAGCGAATCAAGGTAAGACAAAAGTCGAAAGTACTGAGATAATAAGAAAGCCCTTACAAAAAGTAAAGTCAGAATAACCATGCCTGCAACGCCAGAAAGGAAGCCCTTACGAAAAGTAAAGTCAGAATAACCATGCCTATAACGCCAATTAACCGAAACAGTAAGGAAGCCTATACAAAAAAGTATTCATTTGCCCCCTGTCGGTTATGATCTGATTGCTTGTGCTGGTAAGAACGTCTGTTGCTCTGATGTGGACAATCAAATGGTGGCCACAGCTCGGGATGAGGTCCCTGTCCTGTTTATTCCCTCTTCTTGTGCTCTTGCCGACCCTTTGGGCTCATCTGATTCTCCAGAGCCGTCCGCTCCTTTAGACCCTTGTATGCTGAAGGGTATCCCCTCGTCCCATGAGCTAGAACGGGAGAAGCTGGATGATATTGGCTGCTGCCAAGCATCGGCCAAGTTCGAGGAGCCTGATGAAGCCGCTGCCCAGTCTCCACTTGATTGCCGTCTTTTACAGCCTATAAGGGATAAGCAAAACTGTGGGAATCTTCTGCCACACGATACCTTCTTCCACTCTCATGTTAGCCTTGCTGCTGTAGATGAAATGCTTAAATCTAATGAGATCCTCCCTGAGGATCTCGGTGTTATTGAGAGGCCTGAGGGCGAGGTGGTTCTTCTTGCCGGTGAAAATCGGGACATAGATTGTGACTTTGATGTTGTTTCTTCCCATTCCTCCGAGTACTAGTCTGCTGAGGACATTGCTAACGATCTAGTGCACTTTGTCCTACAAAGATTACTTGAAGAGGAAACTACATAGCAGTATGTTAAATCCATCATCAATGTCCATCGTGGATTTGTGTGTGATTTAAGTTCCCAGAAGTTGGTGTAGAGAGAGAGGCTCTCATCTCTCTTTAGTTTTGAACCTTCTTGCCCCCTGTATAGGCGCCGCCAGAGGAGGCCATGGCCAGCCTCCTGGGCGCTCCTCCTGGTTCCCGTCCAGGCCTCAGCCTTCCCTCTTCTCCCACTCGTTCCTCTGAAACGGTGGTTTTGCCCATTTCGTCCGTTTCTGTGCAGTGATCGGACGTTCTTCTTCTCGATTCTTCTCCTGCAACGGCTGAGGGCGTCTTCAGCTCTCCTCTTTCTGTGTCGGTGCCGGACTCGAACCCCCCTTCCTGGTCTGACATTGCTCAGAACGGAGGTAAGCCTTCCTTCCCTGTTATGAACTTCTTCCCCCCTCAGTGCATGGATGGCAAAATTGCTCATATCTCTTCTCCGCTCGAGGTCATCCATCAAAGCCAAGAAATCTAGAAATCCACTCTACTAGGCTTCTTCTCTGGCAAATCCCTGTACTTCCAATCTGTTGGCCATATTGCTCATCGGATCTGGCAGCGCTTTGGCATCCACCATATTACTGAGAGTGCCGATGGCTCCTTCCTCTTTCACTTTTCTTCTGATGTCAACAGGGATGTGGTTCTGGCTAGAGGACCGTGGTATTTCAAAGGTATTCCTATCTTTCTCAATCGTTGGCATCCGGGAATGCCTTTGGCCAAAGATAATTTCAGATCTCTTCCGATCTGGATTAAATTGAGGCATGTCCCTGTTGAGTTCTGGTCCCCTCTAGGGCTCTGCTGGATCAGCAGCGCGGTGGGCAAAATAATCAATTTTGATGCTGGCATGGCTAGGATGGACCAGTTGCATTATGCTCGGGTTTGTGTTGAAGTCAAGCAGAATGCTGTTCTCCCAACAAAAATTGTTCTTTGCAATCACTCTGCTTCTGAGATGGAGCGGGTTGTGGAGGTTGAGGTGGAATTTCCTGTCAAATCCTTGAGGAGAAGGCCTTCTGCTGGTAAGCCTTCCAAGAAGGAAGTTTTATCTAATTTTCGTCCTCAGTCTTCTTCCATTCCGGCTATGGTGTCTTGCGAATTGGGGTGCCTTGGCAATTCATCTGCCCCCCATTGGTCTGTCTGTCATCCGGTCTCTGTAATGGACCTTGGGGTGATGAAATTGGAGACCCCATGTGCTTAATTAGGCAAGCATGACGGTTCTAAAGTTCTGGACGAGGCCCCCTCCTTTCGTCTTCATCCTGCTGTTACTGCCTCTTTGGATTCGGGTGTTGCTGAGCCTGTGGGGTGTGCTCAGGATGGTAGGGGTTCTTCTTCTCTTGAGGTGGTTCATCAGAGTGCAGTTTCCCTCCATGAAAGGCCTCTGGTCTTGGAAGCTAAGTATTCTTATGGTGTGGGATTACTGGACATCGGTGTTGCCCCTGTTCAGCCTCTATCAGGCTGCAGTTGTCTGTTACCTTCTTTGGATCCCAAGACCAGTAGGAATCAGCTCTTGCTTGATTCCCAGTGTTGCGCTCTTGCTGGAAATACAGTCCGTATGTGTTGTGAGGCTGCTGCAAATTGGATGGAGCTGTTGCTTCCAGTAGGGGTAGTGGCTGCCTTGGAGGGGGGCTATTCTGCAAATTCGCAGGATAGATTGCCAAAGGATTTTTCTCCTTTTGCTTGTAGAGTTGCTGCACGGATTAACTCCCTCAAGGTGAATAAAACCTTGCTTAAAAATTGTAGCTACTGGCAATTATCCCATTACAATCCCCTATTGTTAAATGAAAAGGAGACTGCTAATTGGATGCTCCGTAAGTCTAGAGCTTCTAATAAAGAAAAAGGGTGACTTTTTGTTGACTCAGCTGGAGGTGTTAATTAGGTGGCCTACTGTGGAAGTTTGCCTGTTTCTTTTTGCTGTGATGGCTTGCTGCTAAACACATGACAGTTTTTGTCCTCCTAGATGTCCCTTTTTTGTGTTATTTTCTGGTGTTATTTATTGTACCAAGTTGCTCGAGGTATGCCATAATATTTTATGCCTTAACTCCAAGTCAAAATACTTAGAGATAATGCATAGTTTGTATAAATTTTTTCTACCATTAATCCAAATTTATTTACTTATCAAAAAAAAGGATTTGTGTGTGATTTCTTAGAATATTGCTGGAATGATGTGTCTGAGTTGACTAAGGATCAATTCAAATTTTCCTTCCCGTTGGAAGAGAATTATCTGAACAGCTACTCGGGTGCTTCCTTTGATGGCCTCCATTTGTTGATGGTTACCACATCTTCTAAACCACACATTGGGGCCTTACCCCCTGATAGGAAGCATATTATATTTGAATTTTTTTGTGTCATGCTGAAATGCAATACAGATTTTCCATCGAGTCGATATAGCGATCTGGATGGATTAGTGGAGGGCATCGAGAATTTTTGATAGCCAAAACTGTCTGCAGCTGCTAAAAGCTCTTACCGTTGTGGAGGAGGATCACAATCTCGAGAGATTGGCTCAAGATGGCCCTTGGATTCAAGCTAAACCGAGGAGAAAGCGTCATTCAGCCCCCAAGAACTCAAAGTCCTCCTCGGGCTCGAAAGCCTTTCCTTAGCCGCCATTTGGCCTGATTGATATCGTGGAACATGTTGGTTTGGCTTTCTGGACTTCGCGTAGCTCGTGCCGGGTTGGATTTGGCTCATTCTGTCGGTATGGTTACAAGGTGCTTCCTTGGCCGATTTGGGTTGCGGTAGGATGGGTTTGGCTAACATGGACCTTTTATCCTATTGTTGCCGTTTTTGATTGATGTAGGTGCCGATTGCTTTTGCCCGGTTTGGTTTGCGGAAGATGGCCGGTTTGGGTTGTAGCTGGATGGGTCTGGCTGACGTGGACCTTTTGCCCTATTGTTGTCGGTTTTGACTGCTGTAGTATCCGATTGTTTTTGCCCGATTTGGTTTGCAGAAGATTTGTTGATTGGCTGACATGGCCAGTTTGCCTGTTGTGTCGGTTTGGTATCCCAGATTCTAGCTTGGGCCTGTTTGGCCTTTTGTTGCCATTTTGTTTGATGTAATTGCTCGTATGCTTGGTTGGGTTACTAGTCTTCCAGATTAGCTCCTGTGCAGTACAAACCTGCAGACGTGGGCGATTAGGTATGCTGACGTGGGTTTTTACCCGTTTTGTTTGATGTAAGCTAACAGTTGGTTTTTTCTTTTTTCTTTTGCTCGATTTCATGATTTTAGTCATGGTGATGCTCGGGGCATGCCCTAGCTTGTTGTTCTACTTCTAAGTTGGCAAAACACTTAGAGTTAGAACATCATTTTTAATTTAATTTAATTTAATTTACTTACTTATCAAAAAAAGTCATTATAAAAAGTAAAGTCAGAATGACCATACCTGAGTAGGTAACCTACTCCCAACAACCCTGATGACCTTGTAGAAAAGAAGTACAAGAAGTTGACCTGCCGTACATACTACCACCAACCCCAACGCCTATAACTAATGGCCCTCCCCATGAGTTAGGACAGGAAGCTAGGAAAACGACTAGGAGAAAGCGTTAAGAACTTTGAGCCAGAACCAAGTGAAAGGTTCATAGATCCAATCCAGCCAAGAGTACTCACCTTTTTTTTATGATCAATTGTTTAATGCAAGTGTACTTCGGACGCTACTCTTTAAAGTTCATGCTTCCGTTTCCAATGTCCACTTTTAAGAAAAACTGCTAGTGCTTCCCCTTCCGATTTAAAATGCTTACAATTTTAAAATTTACTGCTTAAGTTGTATTTACGGTATGATGGATTTCATGGTTAGTTCATGTTCTCTGTTTTCTACCTTCTGTTTTCTTCTTAAACCGAAATTGCATAAAATTTGGACTAAAATTGAAATCGGCCCTTTTGCATGTTAAAATTGAAATCGGCCTTTACATGTTAAAATTGAAATCGGCCCCTTTGCATGTTAAAATCAAAATTGGCCCTTTTGCGTGTTAAAATTGAAATCGGCCCTTTTGCATGCTAAAATCAAAATCGGCCCTTTGGCATGTTAAAATTCAAATCGGCTCTTTGCATGTTTAAAATTGAAATCGGCCCCTTTTTGCATGATAACAACGAAACCGGTCCTCTTAAGCCTAAAACAAGATCGGCCTTCCCTAAATGTAAAAAAAGGTCCGGCCTCCACCCTTGGACAAAATCCAAACCGGCCTTCCCTCGATGAAAAAAATAAGTCCGGCTTTCCCTTGATGAAAAACAAGTCCGGCCATCCCTTGATGAAAAATAAGTCCGAATTTACCTTGATGAAAAATAAGTTCGGCCTTCCCTTGATGAAAAATAAGTTTGGCTTTTGTTGGAAAAGAACTCCGGCTTTTGAACTTTAGCTTTTGTTGAAAAGAACTCCGGCCTTCAGTAAATAGAACACCGGCTTTTAGTAAAAAGAACTCCAGCTTTTGTTGAAAAAGAACTTCGATTTTTGAACTCTGGCTTTTTGTTGAAAAAGAACTCCGACATTTTGAACTCCGACTTTCAGTAAAAAGAACTCCGACATTTAGTGAAAAAAAACTCCGGCTTTTGAACTCTGACTGTTGTTGAAAAAGAACTCCGGCATTTGGAACTCCGGCTTTTGTTGAAAAAGAACTCCGGCATTTTGAACTCTGGCTTTTGTTGAAAAGAACTCCGGCTTTCAGTAAAAAGAACTTCGGCTTTAAGATGATTAAAGGAAAGGTTATACGGACTTCAACTGATGAAGTTAAGAACAAGGCTATAAGAACAAGAAA
>JAOVVI020008703.1:0-14041 GCA_028571085.2 Nepenthes alata
CGGACGGAGGAGATCCAGCGAAGGATTGTGATTGTCATTGATTTTCAGGGCACACCATGGAGGAATGCAAGACGCTCTAGCAGAAGATTGAGGAGCTAATTCAAAGGGGCCATCTTACCAAGTTCGTGAGGAACTCTGGGCAGAGGTTTGGAACTCCAGACGGAGAAGGGTTTGATCCACTCCAGCCACGAAACTAGGTTGCGGCTGGAGTGGTCAACATGATAATGACCCGGCCGCCTAAGACCCACCAAGCGGATCACCAGGAGAGGCAAGCCGGACGCAAAAAGCGAGTTTTTGTCGGTAATGGAAGTTCCAAGGATTTGCTTTACCTCGAAACGTTCTTCAAACTAGGACTAAAAAATGATTAGCTCAAACCAGCCTAAGGACCATTGTATGGCCTAGATAACGAACCTATAGCCGTCCAATGGACAATACAATTAGAGGTCACCCTGGGCACGTACCCCAGAACAGCGAGTCACACATTCACCTTTCTGGTTGTCCTCTTGCCCTCTGTATGTAATACCATCCTAGGTCAACCGTACTTAGCGGCGTTTGGAGTTGTCACCTCAATACTACACTTAAAAATAAAATTTCCAACAGTATGCGGTATAGGTAAAGTGTTGGGTGACCAAGTAACTGAATTAACGTGTTATATGTCACAGATAGCCCCAAGCGGCAACGAAAGGCCCGCAGAAGAGCTGGATCATCGAGACGAAGCAACCTTGCAGCAAGCGCAGTCCGGTGAGGCTACCAACCTAGTATCACTGAATTTGGAAAACTCGGAAAACGCGTACAGATAGGGAACTCACTCGTCGGGTCCCTGCGAGATGAACTAGTAAGCTTTTTGAGGCAAAATGCGGATGTCTTCGCGTGGATGTCGGTTAACATGCCTAGGATTCCGGCCGGATAATGGTCTACAAGTTGGGTTTCGATCCCGGCCATAAGCCCATCAGATAGAAACGGAGGAACCAGTCCGTTGAGAAGCTCATAGCTATCTGAGAAGAAGTGAAGAAGTTGTTGGACGCCGAATTCATCAGAGAAGTTCAATACCCGGATTGGCTCTCCAACGTGGTTCTAGTCAAGAAAACAATGAAAAATGGTGGATGTGCGTTGACTTTATTGACGTCAACAAAGCCTGCCCAAAGGATAGTTTCCCTTTACCCAGGATCGAGTTGTTGGTAGACGTAGCTTCTGGTCATGAGCTTCTGAGTTTCATGGACGCGTGCTCGGGTTACAACCAGATCAGGATGAGTCCAGACGAAGAGGAGTATACCTCATTCATGACCGATTAAGGTACCTACTACTACAAGGTCATGCCTTTCGGTCTAAAGAATACAAGCTCAACCTACCAAAGGCTCGTGAACAAGATGTTTGAGAAGCAGATCGGCCGTAATATGGAGGTGTATGTAGACGATATGCTTGTTAAAAGTAAGACCATCAGCGACCGTATTCGCAATCTGGCTGAATCACTCGTGGTACTCCGTACTCATCAGATGAAGTTAAATCCATCGAAGTGTGTCTTTGGAGTGTCCTCAGAAAAAATTCTTGAGCTTCATCATTTCTCAGCAAGGGATCGAATCAAACCCATAGAAGATCAAGGCCCTCACGGACATGTCATCGCCACGGAGTGTCAAGGAAGTCTGGCGACTGACTGGAAGACTAGCGGTGCTGTCCCGCTTCTTGGGTAAGTCGGGAGACAAGTATTATCCCTTCTTCAAGGCTTTGAGGGGAACGAGGGCTAACGGTTTTCAGTGGACGACGGAGTGCTAGGCCGCATTCGATGAGTTGAAGCAGTACATGGCCAGTCCACCGTTGCTGACGTCCCTAAGAGACGGAGAAGATCTATACTTGTACTTGGTAGTATTAGAGACGACTCTTAGCTCTGTTCTAATACGCCGGGATTCTGACACATAGCGGTTGGTCTATTATGTGAGAAAAACGTTGACCGACACGGAAATGCGCTACCCGCGCGCTGAGAAGCTCCCGTTGGCACTTGTTTTCTCGGCCCAAAAGTTAAGACCCTACTTCCAGGCACATCGTGTGATTGTCCTGACTGGCCAGCCATTAAAGGGCATCCTTCAGAAACCTGATGTTTCCGGACGACTGGTTAAATAGGCCATCAAATTGAGAGAGTTTGACATCGAATTTCGGCCCAGGCTAGTCATCAAAGGCAGGTCCTGGCCGACTTCATCATCGAGACCACGACCTTGATCGTCGATGAGCATCACGCTGAGGACACAGATCATCATCTAGAAGAGCCAGAATGGGTTTTCAATGTAGACGGTTCGTCTACCAACTCAGGCAGCGGTGTCAGAGTGGTCCTAAGGACCGTGGATGGGTTTGAAGTGAAATACTCTCTGAAGCTCAATTTTTCAGCCACTAATAATGTTGCTAAATACGAGGCCCTGTTAGCCGGATTGGACTAACCAAAGAATGCTCGGCTAAGTGCCTGACTGTTTACAGCGACTCAGAGCTAGTCGTTAACTAGATCAATAGGAGTTACGAGGTGTGCAACCCGCTCTTGTCTTAGTATCTGGCTAAGGCGAAGGACACAATCCGGAGATTTGATAAGCTCAACTTGCTCCACATCTCCAGGGAAAAAAACGGGAAGGCCGATTAGCTCGCGAGAGCGGTGGCGGCCGAAAATCCAGGGAAACACTCGAGGGACATGCGGGAAGTTCTAGCATAAAGGGGCAGGAAGAGGTGCAAGTCTCTGACGGCGAAAACTAGATGACACTATACTAGAGGTATCTGGCGGACGGTACACTGCCAGAGAGCGCAGATGAGGCCAAGTGGATCAAAAAGACGGCCGGCTGGTACACAATAGTTGATAGAAGCCTGAATCGCCGAGGATACTCGACTTCGTGCCTTCGGTGGCTCACCCTTGAGAAGGCCGACTACACGTTAAGCGAAGTCCACATTGGGATATGTGGATCACACATTGGTGGCAAGAATATCGTGTTCAAAGTCATGCGCCAGGGATATTACTGACCAACGATGAAAAAGGATGCCTTGGAGTTTGTGATGAAGTGGGAGAACTGTCAACTCCATGGTAATCTCTACCACCAGCCGCCCGTGGAGTTGAGATCCCTCCAAGCACCCTGGCCCTTCGAGCAATGGGGGCTCAATATTTTCGGCCCATTTCCCATTGCAACCGGACAAAGGAAGTTCATCATCACGGGAATAGATTACTTCACCAAATGGGTTGAAGCTGCTCTGCTGGCTAAGATCACCGAGCACAACACCTTGGAATTTGTCCGCCAGATCGTAGTGAGCAGTTTTGGTGTTTCTGACGTCATCGTGACTGATAACGGAACCCAATTTTTGAAGAAATATTTCACCAAATATTGTACCAGTTTGGGCATCAAATTGGTCCACACTTTGGTAGTATACCCCCTGGTGAACAGACAGATGAAAGTCACCCATCGGACGCTACTGCACAGCCTAAAGACCATGCTGGAGAACGCAGGGGGCTCCTGGATCGACGAACTGTCCTTCGTGCTATCGTCATACTGGATGACTCTTAAGGAACCAACTCGTGAGATACCTTTTAGCCTCTGCTACGGGATTGAGGTTGTGATACCAGTTGAGATCGGGCTCCTAAGTTTTAGGGTCAAAGCCTTCGATTCACTTGGCAATACCCAAAAGATCAGGGAACACTTAGACTTGCTGAAAGAAGCCCGCGATGCGGCCAGAATATGCCCAGCTGCCTACCAATAACGAATCGCATGTTATTACGACAAGAAAGTAAAAATACGACAATTCAAAGTCGGAGACTTGGTTTTACGAAGCATTAAGGCCACGGGTAAAACTGCTAATTGGAACAAGCTCTCCTCGAATTGGGAAGGCATGTTCATTATCGCAACCGTTCTGCGGAATGGAGCGTATAAGCTCCATACCCAAAACGGCAAGTTGGTCCCCCTGACGTGAAATGCAATCCACCTAAAGCGCTACTATCAATGAAAACCCAAGTTTGTGTGATCTGAGTCGACCTATCATCTGTGTGATCTGAGGCGTGCTTGTAACATATTGTTGATTAATAAAAAACGTCCTTTTTCCCTTTTTCGTCTGCATGCATCTTTTCTTTTTCTTTTTTCCATATGAATGCTTGCTTGCAGGTTAAATAAAAATAGATGACTTAGATTGCCCCCTAAGTCGAGCGGGATTTTCACTTGCTCACAAACAAACCTTGGTCATTCAAGTGGCTCGTCAGCGGTCGACTTAAACTTGGTCATTCAAGTGGCCCATAAGCGGTCGGATTAAACCTTGATCATCCAAGTGGCTCGTCAACGGCCTAGTTAAACCTTGGTCATTCCAAGCGGTCCGTTGGCAATTGACTTGAACCTTGGTTATTCAAGCGGCTCAAAAGCGGTCGATTTATACCTTGGTTCCAACTCAAGTGGCCCATTCGCAGTCTAAAACAAAACCTTAGGAGGCTTAAAGCGACACGTGTGAGAACTTCCTCCAGCAAGAGATAGCGCAGTCAATATACAATGTTCATCCATTAGCTAAAAGTGTGCTCGTATATAAAAACGGCTTGATGCAAAGCCAGGACTCATCCTGATATTTCCCTGGGGACTAAGGGTCCATTTGAAAGCACGACACATACCTCCAAACAGTAAGACCGTGACGGTCAACGTTTCAAGTTAACCGGCCGACACAAAAAGACAAGCGGAGGAGAAAAAAAGAGAGGAAAAGCAAAGCAGAGCAAGGCATGGAGACTAAAGCGCTACCAAAATACATTTCTCATTAACATATTTAATATACAACAATAGCTACAAAGGAGGATATAAAAACCAAAATACAAATATCCCAGCTAGGGAGCAGAGCTCCTAGGAGGACGTGGGAAAGGCCCCTAAGCGCCCTGAGCAAAGTCAACCAGGTCCTCACGTCGCTGGGCGGCACGGTTTTGCGGGATTAAGGACGCCAGTAGGAAAATCAAGATCCACAACCTTGACAATACGGCGACAGATGCTGATGCCTTTCCAGAGCCTTTCCCACAGCGCCTGTGTGATCTCCTGAGGGCGCAAACGGGTGGACAGCTCGTTCTCTAGCATGACAATCTTCACCTTGAGCTCGGCCGTAAGCATCTCCGCCCGGACAGCCCTCGCCTCCAGGCCAGTTGACTGAGCCCTAAGCTCAGACAGCTCCAGCTGGAGTGCAGCCTTCTCCTCCTGATGCTGTCGAACTTGGATGCTTAGCTAGCTCATCTGCTTCTCTAGCTCGAGAATCTCTTCCTCCCGATCTCTTATCACTGCCTCCCCCTGGCATAGTCCTTTCATCAAAAGCACAGTTGTAACAAAAGCATTCTCCATGATGGTTCTTGGAAGTAGTTATTACCAAATTTGTGTTGAAGTGGGAGACTGAGTGGAAGACCACTTTCAAAACATGCAAAGGATTATATGAGTGACTTGTTATGCCATTCAGTCTTGCCAATTCAACAAGCACCTTCATAAGGATAATTAATCAAATGTTCTGTCCTTCCATGGGTAAATTTATTGTTGTATATTTTGATGATATTTTGTTTATATTCGTGACAAAAATGAACATATTGAATAATTGAGGTCTGCTTTTACCACTTTGAGAGGTGAAAAGTTTTATGTAAACTTCAAGAAGTGCTCCTTTATGTCCAACAACCTAGCTTTCCTTTGCTTTGTTCTTACTTCTATAGGGATTCATGTGGATTAAGAGATGGTCAAAGCTGTTCGGAAATGTACCTTTTCGAGAAGCTTACACGAGCTAGGAGCTTGTATGGATTGGTTTCATTTAACCTCTGATTAGTTAGAAATTTCGATACCATCACAGCCCTTGTGACGGAATACATGAAGAAGGGCGACTTCATGTATTCCAATTGGCTAAGGAGGTCGAGGAGAGCTTTCAACTTACCAAGGACAAATTATCCAACACCCCTGGCTTTAACTTGCAAGATTTGGTGAAGGTTTTTTTTTTTTTTTTATGTGTGTGGATTGTGATGCCTCTCATATAGACATTGGTGGAATTCTTAGCCAAGTAGGTCATCTGATTGCCTTTTGTAGCGATAAGCTTAATGAAGCCAAGAGGAGATATTCCACTTATGACGTGGTTTTCTATGAAATCGTTTTAAGCTCTCCAAAACTTGATTTCTTATTTGATTCAAAGGGAGTTTATCTTAAACTCGAACCATGAACCACCTAGGCTCATCAATCAACAAGGCGACTTGATTGATGACATGCCAAGTGAGTTTCTTTCTTACAAGAGTATACTTTCGTCTTAAAACACAAAAGTGGGAACTCTAATAAAGTTGTCGATGCCCTTAGTAGGTGCATGCCCCTTCGCAATTTTATGCACGTCCAACTTGATGGCTTTGGAGCAATTAAAGACATATATGATGGTGATGAAGACTTTGGTGAAATTTGGAAATGTTGCCAAGAGGGGCTCCATGAAGCTTATTGTCTACAAGGAGATTTTCTCTTTAAAGGAAGTTGCTTTTGTATTTCCAAGTGCTATCTAAGGGAATATCTTTATTGAAGAATTGCATGCTAGAGGTTTGGGAGCACATGACGGAAGAGATAAGACTATCTTAATAATTAAAGAAAAATATTTTTGGCTTACTATTTTTTAAAATGTGATTCATTTCATAAAAATGTGTTGGATATGATAAGCATGTAAATGCCAAAATCACAACACTAGCACTTACACTCCTCTACTCATTCTGGAGTTCACATGTGAGAATGTTAGCATGTTTTTCGTGGTTGGATTACCTAGAACCCAAAAGGGTAATGATTCCATCTTTGTTATTGTTAATCACTTTTCTAGGATGGTTCATTTTATTGCTTATAAGAAAACTATAGATGCTTCTTTCGTGGCTCATCTTTATTTAAATGAAGTTGTGGGACTTCATGATGTCCCCAAGACCATTGTCTCATATAGGCATACCAAATTCCTTTGTCATTTTTAGAGATGTTTATGTAAGAGGATTGTAATTAGTTTTTATTATAGTAGTGCTTATTATTTTCAAACAAATGTGCAAACAGAAGCTGTAAATTAGACTTTGGGAAATTCACTTTGAGCATTGTCATCCTAATGGCCTAAGCAATGAGATTTGGCTCCCTACAAACGGAGTTTTCTTATAATTACATGGTGAATCGCTCTACCGGGATTGTTCCATTTAAGGTGCTACACTACATTATCTGGTTTATGTTTCTATTCCGATTCCTTCTTTGTCCAAAAGGGTCGAAGATTTTGTGTCATCTTTGGCCAAAATTTATGAAGAGGTACAAAGAAGCTCAAAGAGAGCAACATAAGATATGAAAAGGCAGCCAATGTTCATTAATGGGTTACACTCTTTAAAGAAGGAGATCTTGTGTAGGTCTTTCTAAAGACAAGGTCGTTTCCCTCGGGTACTTGCAACAAATTCAATGAAAAAAAAATTGGTCCTTTCTGAATTTACAAAAATTAATAATAATGCTTATGAGATTAAAATTCTTTGCACATCAATATGCATTTCACATTCATTGTGCAAGATTTAACTTGGTATTATGGCGACATGAATATAAAATTGCGGGTGAGTTCCTTCTCGCTTCGGGAGGATGATGCAGTGCACGACCCACCATTGAAGCTGCCTGCTTGAAGTACACGACCCACTCATTTTTACCCCCTAAGGAAATATTATGATGATATTTATTTTTTAGTTAGTTCATGATGCTTTGGGTAGGAGGCATTCTAATTATTATTATTATTATTATTTTTTTGGTAAGTATTTTGGATTAAAGGGAGAAAAAATTACAAAATCTACGTTTTATCTCCAAGTATTTTGACTTGGCGATAAAACACAAAACGCTGGGGCATACCCCGAGCATCTGGTACAACAAAATTTATAAACCTCAAGGAGGACAATTTCCACAGAAACATAAAATCCCCTGTATCCAGGAACAGCAATTCCAGTAGCCAACCACCGCCAACAGGGCATATCCGAACCACAATACCAAATCGGCACTTGCGGCTCAAATCGAAATCGGCACCTAGGCTGCAAATCCAACTCGGCTCAAATCGAAACAGACTTGGCCCATGTGCATGAAAGGAAACGGAATACGCTCAATGCACATCAAAACCGGCTCCCAAGCACAAAAAACGAAATCGGCCCTAGGCTGCAAATCCAAATCGGCTTTTGTGCTGCAAAGCCAAATCGGCATAATTCATGCAAGGCAAAATCGGCACAGTCAAACCGGCCTCTCTTCCACGCTTCAGTTCAAAATGTCCCCCAATGCACAAAACAGAATCGGCCCATGTGCATGAAAGAAAACGGAATACGCTCAATGCACATCGAAACCGGCTCCCATGCACAAAAACGAAATCGGCCCAAATGCGTGAGACCGGCAGTTGTGATGTAAATTGAAATCGGCATTTACATTAAGTCCAAATCGGCACTTGAGCTGCAAATCGAATAGTTCCCCCTTTCCAAAGCCGATGTAGGACATTATCCTACATGGCACAACCCTGTCTCTAATTCCATCAGGGACCATTAAGGATATTGTCCGCTTTAGGCCTGGAAGCCCTCACGATTTTGCTCAAAACGTGTCCACCAGGGAAAGGGAAACCCAGCGCATTTAAGCGATTCGTTCCCTCTTTCCAAAGATGATATTAGATATTTCCCTATATAGCACGACCATGTCTGTGATACCATCAGGAACCATCGTGGATACTGTCCTCTTTAGGCCTAGAAGCCTCACTGTTTTCCTCAAAATGTGTCCACTAGGGAAAGGGATATCAGCGCCTTTAAGAAAATTGTTCCCCCTTTCCAAAGCGAATGTGGGACATTGCCGTACATGGCACGACCCTGTCTCTGATACCATCAGCGACCATCGTGCATACTATCCGCTTTGAGCCTAGAAGCCCTCACGATTTTTCTCTAAATGTGTCCACGAGGAAATGGATACCCAGCGCCTTTAAGTAAATTGTTCCCCCTTTTTGAAGCCGATGTAGGACATTGCCCTACATGCCACGACCCTATCTCTGATACCATCAGGGACCATCATGGATACTGTCCGCTTTGGGCCAGGAAGAACTCACGATTTTTCTCCAAACACGTCCATGAGGAAAGGGATACCAGCGCGTTTAAGCAAATCTTTTCCCCTTTCCAAATCGGATGTGGGACATTGCCCTACATGGCACGGCCCTATCTCTGATAGCATTAGCGACCATCGTGGATACTGTCCGCTTTGGGACTGGAAGCCGTCACGATTTTTCTCCAAATGTGTCTTCGAGGAAAGGGATACCAAGCGCCTTTAAGCGAATAGTTTCCCCTTTCCTAAGCCGATGTAGGACATTACGCTACATGCCACGGCCCTATCTCAGATACCATTAGGGACCATCACGGATACTGTCCGCTTTGGGCCTGGAAGAATGCAAGATTTTTCTCCAAATGCGTCCACGAGGAAAGGGATACCAACGCCTTTAAGGGAATCATTTTCCCTTTCCAAATCCGATGTAGGAGATTGCCCTACAAGGCACGGCCCTATCTCTGATACCATTAGCAACCATCGTGGATACTATCCGCTTTGGGCATGGATGCCTTCACGATTTTACTCCAAACGCGTCCACGAGGAAAGGGTTACCCAGCACCTTTAAGCAAATCGTTCTCCCTTTCCAAAATCGATAGAGGACACTACCATACATGCCACAACCCTATCTCTGATACCATCAGGGACCATCATGGATACTGTTTACTTTGGGCCTGGAAGAACTCACGATTTTCCTCCTAACGCTTCTACGAGGAAAGGGATACCAGCGCCATTAAGCAAATCGTTTTCCCTTTCCAAACCCGATGTGGGATATTGCCCAACATGACACGGCCCTTTCTCTGATATCATTAGCGACAATCGTGGATACTGTCTGCTTTGAGTGTGGAAGCCCTCATGATTTTCCTCCAAACACGTCCACGGGTAAGGGGATACCCAGCGTCTTTAAGAAAATTGTTTCCCTTTCTAAAGTGGATGTGGGTCAGTGCCCTACATGGCACGACCCTGTCTCTAATACCATCAGGGACCATTGTGGATACTATCTGCTTTGGGCTTGGAAGCCCTCACGATTTTCCTCCAAACAAGTCCACGTGGAAATTTTTTTGGTAAGTAAGTGATTTGGATTAATAGGAAAAAAAATTTTACAAGTAATGATTTATCACCAAGTATTTTTCCGACTTGGGGATAAACCATAACCTCTAGGGCATGCCCCGAGCACATTGATACAACGAATGAAACCAACAGAAAAACAAAAATGTTGAAATTCATGCACTACAAGCAAACTACTCTAACATCAGTTGAGCAGTTGCTAAACAAAAAAAACATGCCAATCCAAGGCATTACCGGAAATTGGCAACAGAACTTATCTATTCACCCACTGATTCAGCATCAACTCCAAAGTGGAATTCCGCTTCAGCAGAATCAGCAAACCAAATAATATAGCAGAAAAAAACCAATCATTCCTGCACTTCAGCTCCACCAAAGGTTGCGAGTCCTCCATTTCTTGGGCAGCAGTATTCCTGCTCCAACAGAGAACAAAGAAAAAGACCGTAGTGGCCGGCTTCAGCAGCATCAGAAGAAAAGCAGCAACCAATAAATCTGCATCAACAGGAAATCCTAGTGCAGATAGTACCCACAGTAGTTTTCCGAATAAATCTTTCAGCATATGCTCCAGCAAGATCCAGCTTCATCCCAACATCCATGAGCGAAACCAAAGGCTTGCAACAGGATATCATAATCCATGCAAATGTGTAAAAGCAGCTGCTACTCAGATAGCATAGCATCAGCGCACAATCACGATGGGCACAGCATCAAGAGGATGACAGCCCACCGCCCATCATCAATGCCAACCCAAACCATCATAACAGGCTCCAGTCCACAACCAACACCAGTTGACCAAGAATCTGCTGATGCATCATGGCAAAAAAAAACCAGTAGACTCAAAGCTGTAAACTCCAGTAGCACCTGGGCAGCATGGCCATCCAGAACATCTGCACTCCCCAGCCCCAAACAGCCTGATGCCAACAGCAGTCCACCATGGGCATCACAACCCCACTGTTATCTAAGAATTTCATCTTTCCAGCAGAAAATGCAGCAAAGAAGATAAGGAACCAGAATCTCGATGCCAGGACCGTAAAAACAATCCCTCCTGCCAAGAGTTGCACCAATGGGGCAATGAAGCCAATCGGCCCAGCACGAGAGCCACCCAGTAGGGAAGCAAGCAGTACAGACTACCACCGAGGCGTTCAACCTCAACATCCTACGACACAACCAGCACAATCACCAGGCAAATGGCGAGCATAATCATTATAATCTGCGTCTACGAGCCTTTGCCCGGTTCCAAGTTGCAGCTCCCCCATAACCCGAAGGGATGGAAAAGTAGTAGTGACCGGCAACTTCAGGTCTCCCTTCCCCGCAGCCACAAACCCTGCAGATGACACAACGGAATTTACATCCGAAGGATCACAATGGCGAGGAATGGCCCGTCCAGCTGAATCAGAATGCTTCAAGCCATATTTCCAAGCAATCCGAGAGATAGAATCGGGAGTAAAATCGGGATCAATTTCAACTGACAAAGCAGTAGCTTGGGGATCACAACAGGGCTGCACTGCAGAGTCAACCTCACCGCTTTCAGCAGAGACACCAGCAACAGGCAGGGGCTCAGCAAACTGCTGTATGGATTCTGAGTCGATTTGCTCCTCAAGATCCACACAACAGTCCCCGGACACACAAGCCACAACGGAAGGAGCCCCATCATCCTCATAAACATCTCCAACTGAATCAGAGGAGCACGCAGCATAGGGTGTCTGAATAGGACCTGAATCAATTAGAAGGGCCGGCATCGAAGATACCATCCCACGTGCTGAGTAAACATCAGAGGCAGGACTACACGTCTGCTTGTCCAAAGCAAACACACCACTAACAGAAGAGGAATCAACCTTCCTAACAGAGGGTCCCGCATTAGGAGATGCAAATTCAACACATACTTCAGACAAAACCGGAACAGGGATGGGTTTTATGGAAGTACACCCACCCACATAAACAGCAGGAATCAGGGCCTTAGGCTGAGCTGAAAGCGACTTTAATCTGCAAGGAACAGAGTGATAAGCAACACCAAGCTCCATCTGCTTGGAGGAAGTAGCAGCACCCGACAGAATCTTGATTTTAGCTGGTTGAGGATCACCCTTATTCATCTCAACACAAATTCTGGCCACATGAACCCGCTCCATCATGGCAGTATGGGGATCACACATGATTGGTTTGCCAATCCTACCAGCGATCCAACTTAAACCCAATGGAGTCCAATATTCAATTGCCACATTTGTCAATGAGATCCAAACAGGGAAAGACGTGAGATAATCCTGATCTAGAGTCAAACCCGGATACCATCTCTTGAGGAAAATAGGGGATTTCTTGAAGGCCCAGGGGCCACGAGCCAAACAATCCTCCATTTGAGACACAGAGTCAAATTGAAAGAAGTAAAATCCTTTTTCATTGACAGCAATGTGATGCAATCCAAATCGCGCCCAAACTCTCCATGCGATGGAATTGACCGCCGAAAAGTGGGGATGTTTTTCAGGGAAGAAGCCCACCAAAGTGGCGCCCCAGAAATCAGAGCACTGCTGCACAACCTCAGCAGGAGGTGATAGCGGGCTATCGAAGTCAGACCCAGCACGAGGAGGAAAATATTTGAGGGAGGCAAATGAACGGAAACCCTTATCCAAGGCAACTTGAGCCCAGGATTTTACGTTACCATTTACAGTTGCAGGCTTTAAGATGGTATTAGAGGATACCTTGACCGCATAGGTCTTCGCAGGCGACACAGGAGAGCGGATGTCCTTAGCTCTCGATCGAGGCGAGCCACAGCAGAGAACAGCAGAACCGTCCGAGGGGGGGCAGGAAGGGGAAACCGTCGCCGAAGGAATACAAATGTCAGCATCCAAGCCCTTAATCTACGATAAAAAGCCGGCGTCGGGGCCATTAGGAGTGGCGAGAGAGTTAACGAGAAGAGGCAAAAAATTGCTCGAGACAGTCTGCTCCTTCACTGACTGAAAAGGAAAAGAAGGAACAGGAGGGCCATGGGAATCGAGGTCTGAGGACGGAAAATGGGGAGCCCCCAATGGTCCGGCCATGGCCGACGTCGGAGCCGCCGGAGTCGAACGGACGTCAGGAGGAAATTCAAATTTGAATTTCGGGAGAGAAGATAGAGTTTCTCTCTCTAGATACCCATGCCATGTGTTCTGACTGCGAAGTGTTTGTGCGTTATGTAAGCAATACCTGTCCGAGGCCATGTTTGGTTTGAGGACTGATGGTGGAGTACACAGCGTTATACTGTTCGGGGCTCGGATCATTCTGTTGGGTCCTCGGATTGGAGTTTGTCCTTGGACTGGGCTGAGTGGCCTGAGATCCCGCGGTCCTCGTTCCCTCATTCCGGGACCCTGGTGCTATTTTCTGTTCTCGGGATGTTGTGGCATCGTTATGTGAGCTTGCCCTGTCCGGGACCCTTGTGGGTTCGGGGACAAGGAGGTAGTTCCTGTATTATTCCTGTACCTGGTTGTATGCCATTTTTGTTGTCCAGTGTCATTGCATAGTGCCTTCTCGGACAGTTTTTTCTGTATTTTGTTTGGTGCTCGGGGTATGCCCCAGCGGCTTATGGCCTTTACTCTATGTCAAGAATATGGAGTAAAATCATAGTTCTATAATTTTTTTTTCTCCCTATAATCTAACATTCTTATTTACAAAAAAAACACTTGAGGTGCTTTGAGCGACACTCAAGGTGTTGGGCGCAACACTTGAGGTGCTGGGCGCGACACTAGAGGTGCTGGGAGGGACACTAGGGGTGCTAGGAGGAACACTGGAGGTGCTTAGAGCAACACTCGTGGAGTTGGGCGTGACACTGGAGGTGCTGGGAGCGACAGTGGAGGTGCTTGAAGCGACACACGCGGTGCTGAGCGCGACATTGGAGGTGCTGGGAGCAACACTCGCGGTGCTGGGCCCGACACTGGAGGTGCTGGGAGTGACACTCGCGGTGCTGGGCGCGACCC
>JAOVVI020008704.1:0-14041 GCA_028571085.2 Nepenthes alata
AAATTCAGAATTTCGGAGTTGTTATCTCTACGGAGTCGTACGTCATTAACAGTGCATGTAAAAATAACCATATTATAATATATTTGTCGACAAATTATTATACTTACATGAGTTTTTTGAGTGAACTTTCGAGGGACTTCTTGAAGCCTACGTCCTCCATATCCAAGTCCACATGCTACAAGGACGGCACACTCCTACAGTGTACGACTATAGTCAGTGCTTGTTCAAAAATTACACAATGTACTACAAGAGTTTTGAAAGTCTGTGCCTATCAATAGCTTGTTATCACGACGATTTAGACCTCGAAGAGTCCTTAAGGGGCCTTCTTCATTGTTTCACTAGATGTGGATACATCCTGATTCAGCATTTATTGCCAAACAAACAAAAACATAATTCGTAACAACATGTAACGTATCAAATAGTTTAGCGAGTACTCACAAGTAAGCATTTGCTCAATCGCCTCCTTGATTTTATTTTGCCTTTCCAACCATGCTTGCTCCTCTTCTCTTGCATGAAATGTCAATGTTATTTGAAGAAGACTCTGTTAGGAAGCATCATGTTTTGGGGAAAATTTAGAACTATTTTTTGACTCAAAACCTAACCACGGTGACCTAGAGCAAAACCTGTACCCTAACCACAGACACACAAGGCCTAAGTAGTTAAGAGTATCTCTACAGTATAGTTAAAAATATCATCCATAAATATTTAAAAGTTACCGGTGTCAAAACAAGCGTACATCGGCAGTGTCGCAAGTGTAAAAAAAATTACTTAACTTATCACTTCGTCCTTAGCATCACCTGCAAATTTACGATTATTATCATATGGCATCAAATATCTAGTAAATATGCCTACTTTTGAAATAATTTTGCATACATACCTACATTTTAGAAGAACTCGAGGCCGTTCCTGACACCCTCCGCTGCCCAATCCATGTAAGCAAGGTAGGTGCACGCTGATCCCTACTAATAATTTCTTTTCTTGAATTAGAGGCACAACTTCATCATGTCTAACACTGACGTCGAAGCAAGTATTAAAAGTTTCTGATATAAGGGATAGCGTACCTTTCTTTTACATGAATACTATTCCCGATAAAGCTGTTCCATCCTCCCTTTGTCAAGAACAGAACGTTTCGTGGCCTACAACCGGACAGATAACGACAAGTTATTTACAATTCGCTAACTTAATAGACATGAAGTTGGGTAAATAACCCACACATTCATACCTTCTCACCTATCCGATATTTTCTTCTATTTTTCCCACCTCCAATGGAGGTCCAAGCTCCATGCCTTCTTTCTCTTCCACATCCCTCTGAATTGGCATACAACTTTCAAATTTCAGAGTTGTTATCTCGATGGAGCCATACGTCATTAATAGTGCAAGCAAAAATAATCATATCGTAATATATTTGTCGACAAATTATTACACATACACAGGTTTTCTGAGTGAACTTTCGAGGGACTTCTTGAAGCCTGCGTCCTCCGTATCCAAGTCCACATGCCACAAGGACGGCACAGTCCTATAGTGTACGACTATAGTCAGTGCTTGTTCAAAAATTACACAAGGCACTAAAAGAGTTTTGAAAGTCGCACCTATCAATAGCTTGTTACCACGACGATTTAGACCTCTAAGAGTTTTTAAGGGGCTTTTTTCATCATTTCACTAGATATGGATACATGTTGAATCAGCATTTATTGCCAAACAAATAAAAGTATAATGCGTAATGACATATAACGTATCAAATAACTTAGTGAGTACTCACAAGTAATCATTCGCTCAATTGCCTTCTTGATTTTATTTCGTCTTTCCAGCCGCGCTGGCTCCTTTACTCCTGCATGAAATGCCAATGTTATTTGAATAATATTCTATTAGGAATATTCAATTTTTGAGAAAAAATTGGAACAATTGTCTGACTCGAAACCTAAACACGGTGACCTAGACCATAATCTCCACCTTAACCTCTGATGCACAAGGCCTAAGTCGCTAGGAGTAACTCTACAGTACTATTGAAAATAACATCCATAAACGTTTAAAAGTTGCCAGTGTTAAGAAAAGTGTACCTCGATAACTTCACAAGCGTAAAAGACAAATCACTTACCTTCTCGCTTCGTCCTTAGCGTCACCTATAAATTTATGATTATCATCATATAGTATCAAATATTCGATAAATATGCCTACTTTTGAAATAATTTTACATACGTACCTACATTTTAGAAGAACTCGAGGCCATTCCTGAAGCCCTACGCTACCAAATCCATGTAAGGAAGCAAGATAGGTGCACGTTAGTCACTGCTAATAGTTTCTTTTCTTGAATTAAAGGCACAACTTCATCACGTCTGACACTAATGTCGAAATAAGTATTGAATGTTACTGATATAAGTGATAGCGTACCTTTCTTTTACGTGAACACTATTCTCGAGAAAGCTGCTCCGTCCTTCCTTTCTCAAGAATCGAACATTTTGCACCCTGCAGCGAGATAGCTAACAATATGTTGTTTACAAGTAACTAACTTCATAGACATGAAGTTGGATAAAATACCCGCATATCCGTACCTTCTTACCTCTCTTGTATTTTCTTCTATGTTTCCCACTTCTAATTAAGGTCTAAGCTCATTACCTTCTTTCTCTTCCACGTCCCTCTTAATTAGCATACATATTTCGAATTTTAAAGTTGTTATCTCGATGGAGCCGAACGTCATTAACAGTGCATGCGAAAGCAATCTTATCCTAACATATTTGTCGACAAATTATTATACAAACATATGTTTTCTAAATGAACTTTCAAGGGACTTCTCAAAGCCTGCATCCTCCGTATCCAAGTCCACATGCCACAAACGCAGCATACTCCTATAGTGTACGACTATAGTCAATGCTCGTTCAAAAATTACACAAGGCACTATAAGAGTTTGGAAAGTTGCACCTATCAATAGCATGTTACCGTGACAATTTAGACTTCTAAGAGTCCTTAAAGGACCTTCTTCACCATTTCACTAAATGTGGATACATGCTAAATCAGCATTTTTTGCAAAATAAACGAAAACATAATACGTAATGACATATAATGTATCAAATAGTTTAGCGAGTACTCATAAGTAAGCATTCGCTCAATCACCTCCTTGATTTTATTTTTCCTTTCCAGTCGCGCTCGCTTCTCTTCTCCTGCATGAAACGTTAGTGTTATTTGAAGAAGATTCTGCTAGAAAGCATCATTTTTTGAGAAAAAATTAGAACCGCATTCTAACTCAAAGTCTAACCGTGGTGACCTAGAGCAAAACTTGTACCCTAACCCATGACGCACAAGGCCAAAGTCGCTAAGAGTAACTCTACAGTACAGTTGAAAATAATGTCCATAAACGTTTAAAAGTTATCGGTAACAGGAAAAGCGTACCTTGGCAGCTTCACAAGCGTAAAAGGAAAATCACTTACATTGTCGCTTCGTCATTTGCATTACCTGCAAATTTACGATTATCATCACATAGCATCAATTATTCGGTAAATATGCCTACTTTCAAAATAATTTTATATATGTACCATATTTTAAAATAACTTGAGGCCGTTCAGGACACCCTCCGCTGCCCAATCCGTGTAAGCAAAGTAGACGCATGCTAACGCTTGCTAATAATTTCATTTTTTGAATTAGAGGCACAACTTCATCGCGTCTGACACTGACGTCGAAGCAAGTATTGAAAGTTACTGATATAAGGGATAGCATATCTTTCTTTTACGTGAACACCATTCCCGAGAAAGTTGCTCCGTCATTCGTTTCTCAAGAACCGAATGTTTTGCAACTATAGCCAGACAAATAACAGCATGTTATTTACAAGCGGCTAACTTTATAGGCATGAAGTTGGGTAAAATACCCGCACATTCGTACCTTCTCAACTCTCCAACATTTTCTTCTATGTTTTTCACCTCTAATTAAGGTCCAAGCTTCTTGCCTTCTTTTTCTTCCACATCCCTCTAAGTTAGCATACAGATTCTAAATTTCAGAGTTATTAGCTCGGCGGAGCCGTCATTAATAGTGCATGCGAAAGAAACTTTATCCTAATATATTTATCGATAAATTATTATACATACACAGGTTTCCTGAGTGAACTTTCGAGGGACTTCTTGAAGCATGCGTCCTCCGTATCCAAATCCACATGTCACAAGCGCAGCACTCCTATAGTGTACGACTATAGTTAGTGCTCATTCAAAAATTATACAATACACTACAAGGGTATTGAAAGTCGCACCTATCAAGAGCATGTTACCGCGATGATTTAGACCTCTAAGAGTCCTTAAGGAGCCTTATTCATCGTTTCACTAGATGTGGATACATGCTGAATCAAAATTTATAGCCAAAAAAATGGAAACATAATGCGTAACGACACATAATGTAAGCAACAGCTTTGCGCGTACTCTTAAGTAAGCATTCACTTAATTGCCTCGTTGATTTTATTTTACCTCTCCAGCCATGCTCGCTCCTCTTTTACTAGATGAAATGTTAATGTTATTTGAAGAAGATTCTATTACGAAGCTTCATTTTTAGAGAAAAAATTGGAACCATTGTCTAACTCAAAACCTAACTGCGGTGACCTAGACCAAAACTTATACCCTAATCCCTGACACACAATGCCTAAGTCGCTAAAAGTTAACTCTACAGTACAGTTGACAATAACGTCCATAAATATTTAAAAGTTGTCGGTGTCAAGCATAGCGTACTTCAGTAATTTCACAAGCATAAAAGGAAAATTACTTACCTTGTCGCTTTGTCCTTAGCATCACTTTCAATTTTACGATTATCATCATATAGCATCAAATATTCAATAATGCTGCTCCATCTTTTCTTTCTCAAAAACCGAACGTTAAACAGCCTGCAACTGGACAAATAGTGGTATGTTATTTACAAGTGATGGTTGTTTTTGTAAGATGGTTGTTTTTATTTATGCCAGTAAGGAATCATGCATTATAGATCGATAGAGCCTTGTTCATGCTTCTTTTGAATGGTTAAGAAACGCAATGTATGTAAGTTTGAAAATTAAAAGCTTGGTTACTAAATTTTTAGACTGGACACATGAACTGAGGACATGCTACTTTCCATATATGTTGGGATGAAAGTAATATGCAGCTTGATAAGTTTAATAAATCTTGAAACTATACATAGTTCTCTAATTTGTAAAATTATTTTAGTAGCTAGTGTTGTTTCTGGATGAAGGAAAAACTCGTTATCAAATGTCATGACAAGTAAAGAAGTTTGAACTATTTACTTGAAATTAATTTTCTTTTTAAGAAGGCTAACATGAAAGATATTGTGACTATTAGAATGAGGTAATAGTTAAAGCTTATAGGTAATTTGACCAATATTTGAAATGATCAAATATAGGCCATCACATTTTATGAAATTTTGAGACCTTTAAAGTCAGGAAGCTTTCTCATTATGAATAAGGCTTCAAGAATACCAAATATTTAACTTCAAAAGATCTTCTAATTTCAAGAATACATATTACAAGCATATTTTACACCCAAATCTATTTTATAGCATATTTTTTCAATTCAATATCAGGTTTTTTTTCTACTACAAATTCTAAGTTTTTGCAGCCAGTGGTATCACCAACATTTCATTAAAACATTGTCAAAAACATCTTTAAACACAAATCTGTTAAACAAATTCATTTTCTAAATTTAAATACAAATTTTTAAACAAGCCCTAAAAATTTTAAATACACGCAAGTGAGGAAATTTAAAAGGGAAACCAAATTCAACCATAATTTATATAAATACACAAATTTCAATCAAATTTAGAGATGACTAACCCTAAGATAACTGCTGCTGGAGCATAAAATCAATAGACAATTTTGCTGTAATTTGTCGCCTCCAAATTGATGAATTCAATTAACACTTCCGAGCGGCTAATCAAATAGGAAAAAGAAGTAATGGAGTGAGGAGAAAGTCGTTTAAATAGGAAAATAACGAAGGATAGAAAAAGAAGAATAAAAGTTTCCCAAAGAAGAATCTGCTGTGCTTGATTTCATCTTCAGCCTTTTTTCACGGTTTTCCCCTCCTATGAAACACAATGTTTCCCCTTTTCCATGAACCCCAAAGTGCAACAATGAACGAATATGACCAGTTTCTATTTTTTTCTTGTTGAAAGGGGTCTGATATGAATATCTTAGTTGAATTATGAACTTTCTAGTAAGTTAAGTGGATTTGCGATGTGGTTTTTTCTTCCATTTCTGTTATATTGCTGTTAATATGAAGAGAAAAGGATTTCCGAAAAATATATATATTCTGTGCGGCCAATAAAATTTTGAAAACAAAATATGGCAACTGAGCATGCTGATGATAACAGCAACCAATGTCGAGAAACGAAAGTCTGCAGACTGAGAGGAAGGGAAGTGACGAGAACGAAGCTATAAAGGCAACAGAAGATTCGAAATCAAATATTTTAATTCAAAATTTTAATTGAGGCGAAAAAAATGGAAAGTGAGATAGAAACAGCAATGGTATAAAATTAAAACGTTTGATTTCAAAATAAATTCGCCAGTTCAGCCTGGAGGTGAAGAGACGCGGTAAGGGTTTTTGCCAGTCAAGTATTGCAGTGATTGAAAAATAAGCTACTTCATTAGAGAGAAGTACTAAGGCGTCTAACCGTAAGAAAGGAAAACAAATTAAACCACAGTTCATACAAATACACCACCTTCAATCAAATATAATGGTGACTAACCGTAAGAAAAGCGCTAGAACATGAAATCAACAGACGAGTTTTCCTCAATTTTGTTGCGGTAAGTCACTTTCTTGTGGATGATTCAAACAAACTAATTTGTCATTGGGGTGTTGACCGGCTGGAAGGCAAAGACGGTCAATGGAGATTGACCGGCGAACGGCCAGCTGAATCCGGTCAATAAGAGGTTGACCGTCTGAGGGCTACAGGAGTGATGCTGGATGGCGGACGGGTAGCAACGATGGTCAACGGGAAGGTTGACCGAATGGCTGTGGAGAACGGTCAACGGGAGATAGATCGAATCCGGTTAACGGAAGGTTGACCTGATGGCTGTGGATCTAGTCAACGGAAGGTTGACCGGCTAAGGTTGGAAAAGAAATCGAGAGAGGATTTCCTGATAGTATTTTCAGAGTAAAAAATATTGGAGCGCCTTTGGGTTGCCTGTCAAGATATTGGCCGACTGGGAAGGAAGAATTTTTCAGTTGGTATTACTGGTATGGAATGAACCAAGGAACGCCGGAAGACTCTTGTGATAGCCAATGGGCACAGACGGCCAAGGGACTTGACTGCAGCAACGACTGAGAACGTCGTGGACAGCTGGCAACAAGTTGCTGGATAGCAAAGCAGGTGGCAGACCTGCTGCGCGTGGCCGTCTGTGCAGGCGGCAGGTTGCAGAGTTGGTGGATAAAGCTGTTGGCAGGTTGCAGAGCAGGTGGCAGGCATTTGACCACACTCAACCTGCCTATTGGTTGAAGGCCTCCGAACAGACCATCATATATACGCATGCTGGGCATGCAGGAAAAGGGTGAGAGTAAGAGAGCATCTGAGCACGGTAGAGTGCGAGGATGTAAGATCCAAGGATAGAAGGAAAAGAGAGTAGTGCACCACCGGTGAGAAAGTGTCGTTCTCGGGTGTGTAGCGGATACTCTATCTTAGAGGTTTGTAACCTATTTCACATAGTGGATTTGCTGTAGACTCTATTCCTGTGATTTTTTCCTTGATTCAGAAGGGTTTTTACGTAAAACGTGTGTGCGCCTCTTTTTCCTCTTTTCCTTTACTGTGTATCATTCTATCCGACCGACTTCCTGGCCCAACAAAGAACGAGGTGATCGTCGACCAATTCAATGGCGTCAGATTCAGATGGTCCCTGCTCAATACGTTTACCGAGAATACACAGCCGAATGTTAATAAGAAGCAGGGGAAGAATGGCATAGCGTGATCACAAATAAAATACTTCGAATTGAGTTTTCACCGGAAGCACAGGGATTCGGTGCTCCATCAATATCTTCCCTACGTTCTAAACAAAGCGAAGGAGATACAGCGAGAGAAGTGGGAAATCAAGCTGTATACTGTTGATTATAATGGGACGGACTATTGGAGCTGCGTCAATATCGATCATCCGTGGTCTTCGGATAAGGTTGAGATGGATCCGGATGCTAAGAAGGCGTTGGTCGATGATCTCGACAGGTTTTGCCGGAGGAAAGAGTATTACAAGAGGGTGGGGAAGGCTTGGAAGCGCGGGTATTTGCTTTATGGACCGCCTGAAGTCCAGTTTGGTAGCCGCCATATCTAATTACTTGAAGTTTGATTTGTACCATCTGGATTTGAAGGAAATGATGTGCAATTCGGATTTCAGGAGGTTGTTAACCGGTATAGGTTGTGGGGCGTTGTGATATCATACAAATGTTGAGTCGCTTATGATATTTTTCAGGCCAAATTTAAGGGCCCATACTTCTTGTTGTTAAAAAAATAAAAATTACTATTAATATTAATATTAATAATAATATTATATATTATAAAAAAGAAAAGTAGGCAGCTGAATTTAAAATCTAACAATCTCGAAGGCGCTGGGACGTCCATACGATATCGCAGCGACCGCGTTCTCTAATCGGTATTGCTAGTAAGTCGATACTTGTGATTGAAGATATTAATTGTTCTGCTCTTCTACAAAACAGGGAGCCATTAGAGTATGGTGCCAAAGTTGAGGAGGGCAATGAGAAAATATGTTGCAAGCCTTCAGCTGCGGTGGCCTGCAAATAGAAGACGAAGAGAAATTTGGAAGGGAAGAATTCTCGAAGAAGAAAAGTAGGGGGAGGAGAGTTTGACAGAGGGAAACAGTGAAAAGAGAGTGAGGGAGACAGAGGGAAACAGTGAAAAGAGAGTGAGGGAGACAGAGGGGAAGAGGAAGAGAGAAGATAGAGAGAGAGAGAGACAATAGGAATTGAAATATCTTTTCTTCTTTTTCACTAATTAAATAGTATGTTTTATAGTAAAATTTTAACAGAATCAATTGAGGCTAATGACAATAGTTTATAGAAAAGCAGAAAAATATGTTGGGTAATAGAAAACTAGAAAAAAAATCAGAAAAATAAAAATAGCACCCCCGTAACAAGGTCGGCCTTCAATTTCTTCCGCCTACTTTATGTCAGTGTGGAACCTGGGGATTTTCTCTCTTAAAGAAATATAGATCCTTTTTTTTAAAATTTAAATTATTTATTATAAAATAAATAATTTTATTTTTAATTATTTTTTAAAAAATTAAAAATTAATATAAAATAATTATTAAATTATAATTATAAATTTAAAAATAAATAGCCAGGATTAAGAGAAAAATAGGCCTTTTATCTTTTAAAAAGATGAAACCTTCTTTATCCCATGTTAGTGTTTCTACTGTATGAATTATTTTTATATTTATTTAATAGTTGGGCTTTTAATATAAATTGATAAATAATAAAAATTATGTTGAATAATTTAAATAATTATTTATTTTTTTATTTTATCTCTCTGTCTTCAATAAATTGTTTTTATCCTAAGTAACTTTGGACCGAGCTGAAAAGATTTTTTAAATGTGTTAATATTAGCGCTCTGTTATAGAGTTCCTCCGGCAAGCTTGTGAAATAAGCTGAAATTATGAGATTTTCTATGCGGTTTATGCCCTAATTTCAGAGGGGGGAAAATAGAAAATTCAAAATCTATGCATGGAGAAAGTGCTCCAACTGTTGATATTATAGTATAAACGGCCAGTTTAGTTCGTAACTACTGCTACCGAAGACAAGCTTTGGTGCTTCATAATTATTGATTGACCCAACAATTTTTCTAAGTATATTTGCCTTGCAAGTAGCATTTTGAATAGGCCTCTCAATTTTATGTTGAGATTAGACCGTTTATTTAAACCGAGAAATAATAACCGACAACATGTAAGTACTAATTACAAATACAGACAATATACAATTTTATGTGAAAAACTTTATTTTAACAGAGGGAGAAAAATTATATGACTGTACATCCAAAATATCCACTATACAATATATATTATATTAGACAAATTATAATAAATGTGAGGATATAATACCTTCTACTAAATTTCCTTAGTTTTTTTTTGTAACACATTAAAATCAAGTGCATTCTAGCGTTATGTTATTGTATGTGATTTTGTCAAATTCATATATGCATACTAGTTTTGTTCCTTGTGGGTCTGAAATTGAGCACATTATGGTCGCATGCTCGTCTGCAACAATCCAAAATGCTCTTTTGCCCTACTAACATGCAGGCATATTGAATGATAATTGGATGAGAAAACCAAAACCCCTACTCTAAATTCATTGTGTTTGGACTGAAGAATGGACTTGGGAGAAAAATGCTCCACGTCGCTGCTTACTATGCAAAAGGCCAAGCCACTATGCTGAAAAAATAAATAATATAATAATAAGTCAAATGCTTAATAAAGAGACACAATATTAATATAATAATAACAAAAAATATGGTCCGAATTTATAATGAACATATGGATGATTCAACAAAGTAAATATAATAATCAAAAATTATTCAGAATTATGTGTTCCACACCTGTGATATATCCCATTGACAATGACACCATATATTGGTTTCAATCACCGTTAGAACTTATTGTGAAAGTATAACATATTCATAAATAAACTTGTAACTTTATTATACTTGTTGTAACATATATCCATTGAGTTTGAAGACTCAATATTGTGCCCGATGATATGATGCTGAAATGGTGGTTTAGGTAGTACTAACAGTATTTGGCCACCAGACCCACCATAAGATCCTCCTAGGAGTACACAATACATGAGGTGACCAACAATAACACGTGAATCAAATTTTCATCATGGCAATATATCATGAATGAGGAATCATCAATAATGGAACAAGTTCAATGAAGCCAACATGAGTCAAAATCAAAGAAAACAATAAATTTAAGTAGCGCAGAAATTAGCAAATATTTACCAAATAAACTTTAAAATCCATAGAACCCATAAGAAGTGCAGAAACTATCAAATATACACCACATACTCTTCAAAATCCATAGAATCCACAAAAAATAAATAAATAAATTCTGTTGAAAGACGGTTATCAAATAAAAACTTAAAGAGCATATCTCTACAAAATAATTACCAAACCTTTACCTAAATCTTTGAAGAAACAAAATAACCAGAGGTAATCATAAAATTAAAAATGAGGAACACATGAATTTTATGAAAATCATTATAACTGAAGGGTAAAAATTACATTTTATATAAGTGAGTTGATTATAATAAATGGCAAACAAAGTAAATATTATGGTAAGAGAAAATTTAAAAAAAAAAAAACACAAATTCAAATATTCTAAAACTAGATTATAGCACATACCCAATATAATAAAGAAAGGAATAAGTTCAAACACCCAAGATTGGCTGAAAATATTTTCATTCTCTTCTTTCCTTTTTTTCAAATCGTTGCTCTTTTTTGTGTTTTTAAATAACTTACAATAACATAGATAAAACGAATAAAAAATATCTTAAAAATCGGTCTGTTATTCAAACTTTGGAGGTTGACTTTTGAATGTCACAAAGAAAACTTCATTGATTAAATTCCATGCATGTGTGCCTTTCACATGCATATTAAGTCTGCCCCCTTGATCATCAATGCACGTACGCCACTTCATGCACACCTTAGGTGTGCCCCTATTGGCACAAATGCTCCTTCATGTGTACCCTAAGCGTAAATACTTTTATTATTTATACATATATGCCTAATGTATGTGTATCATACCACTACAAAAAATATAACTTTTAACAATGAAAAAATAGTGAATACGGGTAAAAAATAACCCGGGTTATTGACTTTCCAGATATGCATCAATGTTAACAAATATATATATAAATACATATATACATACATGTTTATATAAACCGATTACCCATGATCATAACAATATTACATACAGCCATCTATATTAGAATTATAATCCATTAACTGAATTGTAATGCATTACCTGACGTATACATTATTTTAGTTTTACTTTGGCACATTATAATTTTATTTTTATTAAGATGAGTTTCTGATCTAGGAATTGTCTCACCGTTAAATAATTTTCTAGGCACGGTGACACCAAACCACATGGTGGTACATGCACTAAAATCAACGCCCTTTACAAGTATCCCTATTTTATAATTAGAACCATCAAACTAATAATGATGATGAGACGATTGCCATTTAATAATAAGGTAAGAATTATGCGCAATCATAGGAGCTCTCAAGTAATACAGGTAAACATGCTCTAATACTAATTGAAATATCCAAGAAAGTTATAAGAGGAATGTTGCGGAATATATAAAATATGTGAAGACAATTCAAATTCAAAAGAATATTAATAATTGTAAACGAATGAGATGTAATTAGTTAATGACTGTTCTTAGATGCTATGGTACATTATTTAGGAATGATAAATAGATTAGCAAGTTTTACGTTTCACATATATATTCACAAAATTAAATGCATATATACTATGTATATATAGGATATTTTAAGGACCAATAAGGAAGGCAATTAATTTGCCACAAGAACTCAATGACTTTACCCTTCCCAAATAATATTCAAGCTCAAATTAGGGAAGTCCACTATGTGAAAAAACGAGTAATCTTGATTTTTCTGAAAATATATTTAAACTCAATTGTGAAAAGAAATGTCAATAAATAATCATTAGATAAAGGAAGGATCTTTTCAAAATTTATCACTAGTTAGATAAACCTATCAATTTTTTTTTCCATTAATTCATAAGTATAAGGGTTTTTTTCATTTTACCGCACCAATTAACACAAGCTGCCTATACCTGCAGTGGAATTGAATCTTTGATGTCAATTTATTCGCACTAACTTTGTGTCCAAAGTTGTGTCGTATATGATTTTTATAATTGAGTAATATTTGTTATCAAAATAAATAGAAAAATAAGTCAACTTTAAATTGTATAAGCCATATAAGGTTGGTTAATAAAATTAAAATATGAGATTTTAGTAATTTATTAAAAATATAGTGATAAAATTTGTTTGAATACGATAATTCTCCTAATTTCAGGGTAAATTGATATTTTATTTTTAAAAAACTTTAATAATAAAGATTCTCCAAATGGTTACAAATTTCATCCCCTCCCCATCTGCTATTCCTAGTGAGAACTACCAAGCGAGAGAGAGAGAGAGAGAGCGCAAAACCCTGGTGTTGATTCAGCAAGTGAAAATTTCTGAATACGTGGATTTTCTTGTTAATTTGTGCTTTCCTGTGTGAAATATGGGTCGCAACAAACAAAAATGGCGACAGATCGAAGGATTCACGTCTTCGATTCAATTCACGTCGCACAACACATCTGAAGATTGTTGGATAATTATTTATGGGAAGGTCAGATCTCTATGTTAGGTTTCTTCATGTCGATTCAATTTCTTGTGATTTACTCTGATCTTTTAGGTTAACTATCCTGATTCTTTTTCTTTTTCTTTTTTTGAATTCGGAACGTCGTTGTGCCCTGTTTTCCTTTCCTCCCTCTCGTTCGTAATGAAATGTAGCTGTGGTACCCTTATTCGAGTTCCAATAGATTCAGTTTCGTCGTAGGTCAAATTGTTACTTGTGCCAGTTTAGCGGCTCCATAACAATAATCAACCAACAATATTATAGATTATTACATTTACAACTATCATTATCATCTTTTAAAGTAAATTATGACATTTAATTTGCCTGAATTCTCTTTAATTCCTTTATTTTCCCTTGAGACTATTCGGCTAGCCCTAATAACATGTTTGATTATTAGAATGAAGTATAATAGGAATATAATAGTTTTATTTCGGGGAGTGAAATAAGATGATGATAGAGTTGAAAATTTCTATTCTCATATTTAGTTATTAGAATAGAATAAGTTGAGAATTAGTGTTCTAATATTTGGTGTATAATAATAGTACGAGGAATAGAGTGAAAATGTGTATTAATGCGTTTTTATCCTTATTCAAAGAAAAAAGATTTTGAAGGCTAGAGAACATAAATAATGCCTACACACATTCGTAATAATATTTTT
>JAOVVI020008705.1:0-14040 GCA_028571085.2 Nepenthes alata
CAGCTGCTTCCGGAGAACTTGACCGTTCTCCGCCTTCCAGCTTTTCGGAGAACTTAACCATTCTCCGCCTTCCGGTCAACTCTCCTTGTTGACCGTCCTGCCTTCCAGTCGGTCAACGGATGTTGACCGGCTAAAGCATCCCGATGACAAATAGTTTGTTAAAATCACCCACAAGGGAGTGACCATATTCCAACAGATTACTCATCAACTAAATAGGGACACACGGCTGAGGTTAGGAAGGAAAATTAAGTGCTGCTGGCAGAGCTGGTGACTCAGCACCTCAACTTTTAAAAATTATAACAGATGTGCGAGGAAGAGAGGAGAAAATAAAGAAAGAAAATTGTGGGAGGAAGGGAGAGAAAACAAAAGGAAACAGAGAGTAAGTGAGGGCAGAATCAAAAACTATAGAAGGAAGGTTGTTAACTGATTATTTTGGCAAGCGTACTCAAATTTCTTTCTTCAACTGCTACTATTTACTCTTAATTCCTCAAGTATTATTGTTCTAATACTTAATTTGTCTCATATTGTTGTTCATATCATCAATTTAATATGAGATATGCACGGCTGAATATTAGAACTAAAAATCAGAAGCAGAACAACTTCTAAAATTTGACTGAAGCAGTAACCAAACACTCTCCAAATAAGCCCAAATTTGGTGACCAACGAGATTAACCTCTTATTTATACTATGACAAATCAGCTCATAAAAATGAGCTCAACTTGCCACTAAACCGGAATGCACATCAGCAACTAGACAGACTTTAGTAGCTAGGCTAATATCTAAAATTTCAGCCTATGAACAAGACCCCAAATTGGCTGAACCAGTAGCCATGGTGATTTAAATGCCTTGTGGTGATATCAAAGCGTTGTCTTGTAAAGGTTTGGCCTAAACTGGATATGAACCGGTCACCAAAATAGAAATAGAAATCGGCTGCATCAGGAAGTATTGATGCAAATTTTAAGGTTACAAATTTGATCTGAACCGGTTGATATATCGGCTTGAACCAGCTATAAGCCAGATAGATTCTTAAAAATGAGTCTCTTAACAATAAGTGGACTCCCCGAACCGGTCAAGAACTGGTCTTAAATTGGGCATAAATTCCATGACAATAGAATTGGTCCCTTAGCATCCATGCTGATGCTGAAATTAGCAGGTTAGGGGAGACTGACCGAACCGGATCCAATTCGATTGAACTGGCATCCGGCCTAGCCAAAGTATGATATACTAAGGCTAACCTATCTACGAGTGAGCTGGCCACCCCGAACCACTTGGAAAAATTACTAAACCAAGCCCTAAAATGTGCCAAAATCGGCCACCAGCTTTCCAATGACTGCTGGAGTATGGCTACTGAACCAGTTCAGTTCTAGTTCTAAAACCAGATGAACCGGCACCGAAAATTTACCAAGATATTTTGAAGTAGCCTTAAATGTTAAACGATAAAAATAAAACCCAAACCAATCCCAAAATTGAGCCTCAAACCAGCTGGTACATACAAAAATCTCACCTTTTGCATGATTTGCTAAATGTCCTAAAAGTATGCTTAATTCTTGAAGGCATCTCTAAAGTATCCTCACGGACTCCCCATCAACTTTGGAGAAGAATAGTATGTTTAGCATTGGACGTAGTAGCCGAATCACCAGTAGAAGAATCTTCAAACATTTGCATGCCAGTTTCTGAGCAAACTGATTGCCCACTCCTCCTGTGATGAACCAAATTTTCTAACCAGAAACTGGCATAGTTCCGGCTGTAAAATAGTCGTCAAACTAAAACAAACCTATATAAAATCCCTATACATCACATATATATATATATATATATCCACAACAGACAACAAGGATCCAAAAGCCACAATTAAAGTTTGTGACACCAACGTCATAACTCCGGTTACGACATCAGCTCAGATAAGATGCCATTAGGTACCTAAACAAACCATAAAAACCTACAAAAATATATATATCCATCAAATACAGCAAAAACTAAATTACATATATATGATCAATATATATCTACATCAATATACAAGTCCATCACAAAATATACAAAAGTACTCCATGAGTAACAAAATCATAAAATCTAACTCCAGAAGATCTTCCTCCAAGTGTGGTCGAACGAGGAAAAGAATGTATTTACTTTCACACATTCTAAGACACAAACCCACGAAATTAAAACACCCTGTGGTGAGCGGTATATATTTAGCCTAATATATGGGGTCATAAATATATATCACCATGTCCCCCATGGCCTAGAGACAGTCCCTGTGCCCTAGAGGCAGTCCCGTCCTATCACGGTAATATCCTAAGACGTGTTAGAAAATACTACCTTCAGAAATATAAATGATGGGTCTAATTTCCTTATTACTTATTCTTAGAAAAATTACATGCTCATTCTTAATATTTAGTTCTCACTCTGGGAGAACGATTAATCAAATATAACATATCATAGAATTTTTCTCTTATACCTTTTATAATTTGCACAATTCTTATGAATTTAAGTTTTCACGTGACTTAAATTACATGCAAAATCAATATAAACCATGAAAAAAATTAAAAAGTCTTACTACTATGAGCCAAATATAACTTTAGAACTTCCGAACAATAAATCCCTTCACAAATGCATACAACGTAGAGGCAGTCCTCGTGCCCTAGAGACAGTCCTCGTGCAATCACGGTAATATCCTAAGGCATACCAAAAAATACTACCATTTGAAATATAAATGATGGGTCTAATTTCCTTATTACTTATTCTTAGAAAAATTACATGCTCATTCTTAACACTTAGTTCTCACTCCGGGAGAATGATTTATCAAATATAACATATCATAGAATTTTCCTCTTATACTTTTTATAATTTGCACAATTATTATGAATTTAAGTTTCCACATAACTTAAATTACATGCAAAATCAATATAAAGCATGGAAAAAATCAAAAAGTCTTACCACCATGAGCCAAATATAACTTTAGAACTTTCAAACAACAAATCCCTTCACAAATGCATACAACATAATTTTCAGTGCATATACAATATAGCATATTTAACATACATGTGATTAAATATCATGATTTATGTCCGATAATATTTTCAGAACATGTAAAATATTATATACAAATTATATATGAATAATGACCAAATAATCAAAGTACTCACATCCATAAAGTTAGGGTTTTAAGTTTCTAAGTCCAAATCATATATAAATTTTAAATAAATCGGATAAAACCAAAGGGGGCACGGGTTAGAGTTTTGTGGAGCGAGATACCGCTCAAATCTAACAAATCGGATATAAAATCAAAATATATACATGCTTAATATATGGGTAACATAAAAATATAAACATAGATGGGTACTAGGACAAAAATATTCAATTGGATCGGAACAAAATTGACAAAAGAGAAAGAAAAGTATATGAATGCACCTTATCTCAACCCGATCTACAACTTCTCTAACTAGCTCCAAGTCAGAATCGAACCCGAAATCCTTGATCTCCTCCTTCTCTCTCTTCTCCTTTGCGTTCTCTCTCTCTCCTCTCTCCCAGATCCTCGTAAAAAAATGACACTGAAAAGAACCGTTGTGTACTTTATAACAGACTAGCGCTCAAAAGCCAGTCGAGCGCCACCATACCCGTATAGTCCACACCCGAGTGTGTATCGAGCGCGCATCGAGTGTGGCATTCTGCCAAACGCGCTCGGAGCGTGCTTCGAGCACGACTATTCTGCCAAACGCGCCTTTAGCGCCCCTTCGGCTCCACTCGGGTGTCGGGCCTCCCGACTCCTCTTTTTGTTTCCAATACTAATATCCCGCAAACACTTAAGTCTAATCTTAGTTATATTACCTTAATTATACCTAATTACTATATTTTTGAAAATCAGTACATTACATCTCTTATCAACCAAACCCTACTCAAAAATAGAGGAGAGCCCATAGTTTCTATAAACGGCTCCAAATGACCAGGCTGATTGCCATGAGTAGCCGACAAAGGTGAGAGCTTTGAATTAAAGAATGAACGAAGTGCCTACTCCTCTTATCACCCAAAACTGGCTCCAAAAATAGAGAAAATTCTACATTCTCTACGTAAGGCTTTGAACTATTAGGCTGATTGGCATGCATATCCCATAAAGGTGAGAGCTTTGAATCCGAAGACGGTTCCAATTGAGCGAAAACTAAAGCAGATTGAGCAATAGGGAGAGGTGGAAAGGTTTTAGGATTAAATGGAAAGCAAATTCCACCAGATGGATCAGAAGATTGAGGATGAACGACAGGGAGCTATTGGCTAGATATAATGGTTGCTAGCGAGGAGATGGAGGCGCAGACTGACTGAGGCCAATAAGGGATGCTGGCGAGGAGAATTCAACGGATGGTGGGGATGGAGAGTGGGGCCGAGGAATGCCAGACGGTAGCCCCAGAATGTCAACCATTGGAATATTTCTTGTCTGTAATAGTAAGACTTAACTATTATGTCTGAATATAGGTTTTTTTTGTAAATTCTTTTAATCTCAATACACATATTACTTACTAAAAAAAGTAGACTCCAAATACTAACTTTTATATGCTGAAAATTCAGATGCAGCAAAAGCGATGCATTACCGATTTGGCTGCCAGTTTGACGGTTCAAGCTAATTTTCCTCAAGCTGAAAATTTAGCATTAGCACGTGATGCTTTGGCTGGTTTGGCTACGGGTTTAGTGGCCAGTTCAAGCAAATTTCAATAGGATGAAATTCAGCATCAACATATGATGCTCCAGCAGGTTTGGCTGCCGGCTCAAACTAATATTTACAGGTTAAAAATTCAGCATCAGCGCATGATACTCCTACCGGTTTGGCTGCCGGTTCAGTGGTCAATTTAGCCGATTCAACTAATTTTCTTCATGCTGAAAATTCAGATTCAGCACATAATGTTCTAACTGGTCCAGCAGCCGATTTATCAACTTCAAAACTGATTTTTACCTGTTCTAAAATGATGACACAGTAGTGGTAGCTTAGTAGAGTAAGAAATTTAAGTATTGGATCAACAATATTTGAAGAAAATCAGCGAGGATTAACAACAAGTGAAGGAAACGTTTGCAGTGTACTTGCCCAAAATTCAACTGTTGCAACCATGAGGTACCGAATTTATTTACTTTCCTTTGGCCTTTTGGTTCTCTCCTCTCTTCTCCCTCTCGTTTTCCCTTCCTTCCTTCTACTCTCATGTGGCCCTTATAAAATTTGAGGCTAAGTTGCTGAATCATCCTTTGTTGGATGAGCTGCTGCCAGCAACTCTTAATTTTTCCCATAATTTAGATTAGTGTTCTGAATTTTGGCTCCAAATTTTACTGATTCATCCCTTAATTTTTGCTGAATTGGTTCTTTGGGGTGCGGCCTTGTGTTGTTGTTTGATTGGTCTTTAATTTTGCTGATTCTTGCTATTTGTTTCAGCTGCTGCCCATGAGTTTTGCTACTCCCCGAGTTGCTACTCTCCTAAATTGCTGAAGTGCTACTACCGTTTAATTGCTGAAGCATGCTGCTGTGTGCTTGTCGTGCTGCTCAATTAAATTATAAAGTATGCAGAGTCATTTGTTCCCTTGTGATATTGCTAAAGTATGCTACTATTTTTACTATTGTTGTTGCCCGTGTGCTACCTCTTGCCTACTGTGCTATTGCCTTTTTGCTAACCGAATTTGAATCGGTTGCTAACAGGGTCCATCGATTAAATTTGTGCTGCTGCTGCATCCCGAGGTGAGCCTCTGGCTTCTTAATTTTTAACATAATTAGCATAATTAGTATATTTATAAAATTCAATTTTTACATAAGGTGACACTCATGGTGATGGGGACATACACATAATGTTATAAGGTATCTTACTCCGTTGGATGGAGTCATGTAGCAAGAATCTCCAGAGCCTTGAGGATCTGAATAAACTCAAGAGCCAACAAGAATTGCAAGCCCTTCAGGTGGGCTGGACAGATAAAATCCTTCTTGGGACAAACCTATGCCTTGAGGAGGAAGGTACAAAAAAGTGAAATCTAGCAAGAATGCAATGCCTAAAATGAAAAGTCCTCACCAGATTGGATGTGACAACTAACTTAATGTAGTCCACACCACAACTGACATTCTAGAACAACTCCAAGAAGCCATTCATAAACAGAGAAAAACTTTTAAAGGGTGCAGGTATCAAGCAAGATGAGAAAGCATAAGGAAAACAAGAAAATCAGCCAAGTATATTTATAAGTCTAGTGTTTTAGCAAGGTCATCAATTTGGTGCCAAAAAGGAGTATCGGGTGAACTCTTTCAATCAAATCATCACGTTGCCTATCGCCTCAAAGTCAATGCCCAAATCCCTATACATTGGCACCTCACTTCATGATGATGGAAGACTGACCAACTAGATGGCTGGCTTTCATTCCATCCTTCGACTAGTGTATTAATTTCATAATGGGACTATGCGAGTTCGCATAAGCGAGAATTTTTAATTAGTCAACCTACGATTATTAAATAGTCATTGAAAAAAAAGAAGAGCACTTTTTATTAATCCGAGTACATTTATATCAATACAAAGTTTCTTTAACATGAAAAAAGTCACCAGATATTAAATTGGCAGCAGCACTGTATTCTTCAAAAGCAATCCCTAATAATCACTAGCTCCATTGTCGACCACTATCAACCTCATCCGAAATCCTTAATTACTAAACCTATGATAAATCCAACCACCAGATGAGTGGCAAGGGAGATTTAGCATTGGAAATATGACAATCACCGCGACAACTTCCATCACCCCCAATCAGGCTTGTAAGTGGAGGGTGATTTGATATTAGAAGCCACCTAAAACAAAGGGGACCAGGATAGGTACAAGCATAAAAGAAGAAAATCATATAACCAAAAGCGCTGACAACACTAGATTGGGCATTAACTCGAATGGATTTTTTTTCTTTCTTCTAGAAGGAGACAACAAAGAGCAGTACCATAGTTGTGCAACTTATGAAAAGCATCAGGGTTGTAAGGAGTTAATAAGAAAGTATGAAGAAAATTGAAACCTTAGGATGCCTTTTACAAGAAAACCACTATGAGTCATTTAGGTGCCAAGGCCTGCTGGCCGCCTGGTTTAGGAAAACCTTTTTGTGACCGACTAGATTTAATTGCCATAGTCGTTGGGCTTTGATGGGACCTAAAGTGTCACTCACATCTAACTAATGGTGCTTGCCCCTGTTAAAGGGATTTATTACACTTCTGCGTTGGGTACTAGTCCGTCGACCTTTTTCAACTGATAGTACTCGTTCCTATCGAAGGAATTTGTCATACACATGCCGAAAAGCCCCCTAAGGTTTTATTCTGTTTTGACCATTTTAGAGGGGGTTAGACTCCTATCTTCAAGGGCCTGAGCTATTTTCTTTGACCTCGTTTGGGTCGCTCGGTTTATAGGACCATGGTTTTGACCATGTTTTGGTAGGTCGGTGCATAGGTGAAGAATTTTACCTGACTTAGGGGTAATTTGGGTCTCTAAATTTTTACAATCATACACAAGCATTCAAATGGACAACAAAATAAATAAATAATCATTTTATTAATTGAAACATATTCACATCGTAGAAGCAGTTCGTGTGACATGTACTAGGTTTACCTATGCTCGACGTCAAACTACTGATAATATTTTTTGAGGTGAATTACGGTCCATGTCCTCAGGATTAGTTTTTCATTCTGGGTGTGCAACTTATACACTCCATTTTTGAGAATCGTTGAGATTAGGAATGGTTCCTCCCAATTTAGAGATAACTTATTTCGATTGGTGGTTTTGCTTGTAGCATCTATTTCCGTAAAATTAGGTTCTCCGCCGTGAATTGGCATGCTTTTACCTTTTTATTATAGTAATGAGCAATCCGTTGCTGATAAGGTGTTGTGTTCAACCTTACTGCGTCTCAAACCTCTTCGAGTGAATTTAGGTACTCTCTAAGTTGTTGGAAATTGCTTTGTGAGTTGAAACTTTTGACTTGAAAGCTGTGTAAACCGATCCCTATTGAAATGACCACTCTGGTTTCATAGTATAAATTGAATGGTATCTCTCACGTAGGTTTCATCGATGTGATTCTCTAGGACCACAACATGAAAGGTAACTCTTCCGCCTAGGAGCCTCCTACGTCCTCTAGCTTCATCTTCAACTCATGTAGTAAGGTTCAATTCGTTACTTCTACTTGCCCATTCGCTCATTAATAGATGACAGAAATATTAACCAATCGGATTTTCAAACTTGTGCAATATTTGGTGAATCATTTTTCAATGAATTGGGTTTCATTGTCTGTCTCTATGACATTAGAAATCCCAAATCTATATATGATATTCTGCTGAACAAACTCTGTTGCATTCTGTTCAGTTATTTATGTCGGTGGATATATGGACATATCGATGAGCATCTTCCCAGCAAGCCTCTTGCTGCTGCTGCAGCCTCTTCTAACCAGATGGAGTATCTGCAGCTTGATCACATGGCTACTGTGAGCAAGAATAATCAGGCTATTTTGGATCAACCATTGCCTCTTCTCGGGCAAGACGATAAGCAACTGCACTCCTTCCAACCGGAGTCTTTGGATATGGCCATCGTTGATAAGGATACTCTTATTCCTCCTAATAACTACTTTGCTGTCCTACAGGATTCTGTGAATTCGGAGGAGCCTGTGGACTCCGCAAAGGAGTGGAAGACCACTAGAAAATTTGGTGTGCCGAATGATGAGGAAAGCTTCTTTGTTTCAGATGAAATCGTGCTCGGCAGGAGTGGGATGAATTCCCAACTTCCACCTCTTGATGCTGCTATGAAAAAAGGGCTGGTGGTCGCTAGGGGATCCGTTTTGCAGCCCCCTTCGTTGAAACCTGCTGCCGAAGAAGTTGTTGTTTCATCAGAGGATGCGAGTACTGATCCTTAGAGGGCCATCATGCAGTAGAGAGTATGTCACTTCTCTCCATAATCTTCAGGAAGAGGACCAAGATATGGGTGTTCCATTTGTTGATGATGTGGAGTTGACGATGGCCATGATTGAGGCTGGGACTGCTGTTAAGGAGGTTTCGCCTCTCTCTGCCAGTAGGATTTCTTCTAAAGTCGAGAGTTTATGCAGGGAATTGATGGAGATTAAAGATAATCGTTGCACGGCTCTGTCACCACGGCTCTTGCCTTTTTGCACCCAAGCAGCCTGTGTTGCTATTAGAAAATATTCCATGAATATTTTGTAATATATTGAGTACATTAGTCTTTTATATTTTTAGGTATTGTATATTTTATTTTTGGTAATTTTCTTTTTACCGTTGTTTTTCGTTGTGTATATATATGCCCTTTGTACGCTGCATTGAAATAAGAAAGAAGCAGACGGCTGTTCAGCCGCTTTTAATGCTTTGCAGTATTCTTTTCCTTTCTTCAACGCTGCTCTCGATTACTTTTTTTCTCCTTCGTCTTCCTCCTCCATCTTCCTTCTTCGTCTTCATCCTCATCCACTGTCTGGAAGCCGTTTCCTTACATGGTATCAGAGACAGAGAGAGAGAGAGACGATGGTGAACCACCCAAACGCTACTGAACCCACATCGAGCACCAACAACGACCACCCAGATCTGGCGTCCACCCAAAACCCAGATCTGGCTTCCTCACAACATCTTCTGCGCTTCCAAAATCTTTCAGATCCATGCAACCCCTTTCGATTGGAAGCCGGCGACAGTCCGGCCGTTACTCTAGTGACCGATTTGCTCACGGTCGACAATTATTCGACCTGGTCCCGTACCATGCGTCGGGCTTTGAGGGCAAAGAACAAACTTCCTTTCATTGAAGGTACGATTCCTAAACCCTACGACCCCATCGATCCCCTTTTTGAAGCATGGGGACGATGTAACGACATGGTGGTGTCTTGGATACAAAATTCCATCAGTCCATCCATTAAATCCAGTGTGGCTTTCGTGGATGATGCTTCCGAAATTTGGAAGGAACTGCGTGACCGATTTACGCAACAAAACGGACCCCGTATTTTTCAACTCAAGAAAGCTTTGGCCAATCTCTTGCAAGAGCAAGACTCGGTTAGTATGTATTACGGGAAAATGAAAACCATCTGGGATGAGCTCCTTGTGTATGATCCCCTTCCCGATTGTAACTGTGGAAAACTCAGGGTGCTCATCGACCGGTATCAAAGGGATTGTGTTATACAATTCCTAATGGGTCTCAATGATTCTTACACTAATGTGAGAGACCAGATTATGCTAATGGATCCTTTGCCTTCGGTAAACAAAGTTTTTTCCATTATACAGCAACAGGAAAGACAACATCAAATGTTGTCTGTTGCCCATCCTTCAGAAACCGTAGCTTTGTTTACAAAACGGATCCCCAATCCCTCTAAAAGTATTGTCAAAATTAACCCTATGTCTAAGAAGGATCGGCCCTTCTGCGTTCACTGCCGGGTTCCTGGACACACCCTCCAGCAGTGCTTTAAGGCAGGAAACGCAGAAATGCCGGTTTGCACTCACTGTCATAAACAGGGGCATGTAGCTGATAAATGTTACCAGCTCCATGGCTTTCCTCCGAATCATAAATTGCATGGTAAGATTGGTTCTTCAACTTTTTCGGCCAATCACTCGAGCTTTACTACTGCTGCTGGTTGTGAGAACGATGAAGAAGATAAGGTTGCTTTGACCAAAGCCCAGTTCAAGCAACTGATGGCTTTGATCCAACCGAAGGACACGGCTTCTGCTCATACGGTCAAACAGATGCCCTCCCTGTTTGACCCCGTCCGTGACCCATCCAAAATGGATAACATGACTGGTATAAAATTCTGTTCTGTCTCTTATGCTTATGACAAAAATAATATTTGGATATTAGACACCGGAGCCACAGATCACATGATCTGCGACCCCTCTTTGTATTACCGGCAGAAAATTCCCATTTCTAGTTCGGTAAAACTGCCGGATGGACGAAAAGTTCCCGTATCCCACATTGGTGACGTAAAATTGACCCCAAGGATAACACTTGAAAATGTTTTATGTGTTCCATCCTTTACATTTAATTTAATTTCAGTGAAAGCTCTTACAGATTCTGTTGGCTGCTGCATTTTCTTTGCTGACGTTTGTTTGATTCAGGACCTTGCCTCCTGGACCACGATTGGAATGGGTGAAGAGCAAAATGGTTTATATTATCTACGGAATAAGAATGTCCCTCCAAACACCTTGGCTGGTCTTCTCTCAAAATGTTCGAAGTCCATTATGACGCCTTCCGTTAATTTTGTTTGGTCGAAAATAAATTTATGGCATTGCAGATTAGGTCACATTTCGCATTCTAGAATTCAATTGATACAAGATTCAGTTGTAAAAGAAGCATTGCATTCTTCTAATAATAATCCATGTTCCATTTGCCACATGGCTAAACAACGTCGCCTTCCCTTCACTCCCAGCATCCACAAGTCACACACACTTTTTGCCGTGGTGCATTGTGACCTGTGGGGACCCTTCTCAGAAGTATCTTACGATGGGTATAAGTATTTCTTGACTATCGTGGATGATTTTTCAAGAAGTACGTGGATCTATTTTCTGAGACAAAAAACCGACACAAAATTGTGCTTAGAAGCTTTTTATAATCATATTGCAACACAATTTAATGTCCACATTAAAATTATTCGTTCTGATAATGGGTCCGAATTCAGTCTGGATGACTTCTACAGTAAAAGGGGTGTTATCCACCAATGCAGTTGTGTGGAAACACCACAGCAAAATGGTGTAGTTGAACGCAAATACCAACATTTATTAAATGTGGCTAGAGCAATCATATTTCAAGCGGGACTTCCCTTAAAATTCTAGAGCGACTGCATTCTGACTGCTGCTTACATTATTAATAGAACCCCCACTCCCGTGCTGCAAAATAAAACACCATATGCAGTTCTCTTTGGAGTCAAACCATGTTATGATCATCTTCGTGTATTTGGTTGTTTATGTTTCGCTTCCACACTTTCTCACGGACGAAAGAAGTTTGATTCTAAAAGTAGAAGCTGTGTATTTTTAGGCTATCCCTTTGGTGTCAAAGGTTACAAACTCCTGGACTTGGATAGCCACACAACGTTTAATTCAAGGGATGTCATCTTCCATTTAACTAACTTTCCTTTCTAACAAGATAACACCAACACTATCCCCAACGTGCCATCAAATGAACTGTCCCCTGACATTGCACAGTATGACTGCATGCATCCAACAACTATCATCAATACAGATCTACCAACCACAGAATGCTATAACAATGAAGAAGCTAACTTAACTCCCGTCGAGGAACCATCAAATACTGAACAAGAAACTCTTAATGATCATCCACAATCCAATATTTCCCCTGAACCAATCACCAACTCCCTATCTCCTGTCGAAGACAAAACTCCCATTCGCCAAACCACTAGAACTAGGAAAGCCCCTCAATAACTTAAAGATTTTCACTGTCATCATGCATCTCACACTACGATCGCTTAACCAACAGTGCCACATACCTCTGGGCAACCCTATCCCCTTGAACATTACATATCACATCATAAATTGTCTCCAGCCTACAGTTATTTTTTATCATCTATCTCCTCCCAAACTGAACCACAAAATTATACTCAAGCTTTTTCTGATCCAAATTGGCGCAAAGCTATAAATGAAGAATTACGTGCCTTGGAATCGAATAAGACCTGGATTGTTACCGACCTACCTCCGGGCAAGAAAGTTATCGGATGTCGCTATGTCTTCAAATTAAAACTCAACAGTGATGGGGGCATTGAACGATACAAATGCTGATTAGTTGTAAAAGGATACACGCAGCAGGAATGGGTGGATTACCATGAAACCTTTTCTTCGGTCGCTAAACTTACCACTGTGCGTTGCCTCTTAGCTGTTGCGGCCATAAAAGAATGGCATTTATATCACTTTGATGTTAACAATGTCTTTCTAAACGGAACCTTAAATGAAGAAATTTATATGAAACCACCTCCCGGCTACACCACAACAAAACCAAACCAGGTTTGTAAATTGTTAAAAAGTATTTATGATCTTAAACAAGCTTCTAGACAATGGTATTTAAAACTATCCAGCTTCTTGATCCTTTTCGGCTTCACTCAATCAAAGGCCGATTACAGCTTATTTACCAAGCATGACAATCAATCCTTTACAACTCTCCTAGTGTATGTTGACGACATCCTTATATCTAGTAATTGCTTGGATACAATAGCTTCTATCAAAACCTTCCTTAATCGCACCATCAAGATCAAAGACTTGGGCGTTCTTCGATACTTCCTCGGCATAGAAGTTGCTCAATCACAACAGGGCATCCACATCTGTCAAAGGAAGTACACCCTCGATATTTTGGCTGACTCTGGCACCGTCGGTTGCAAACCTAAAAAATTACCCATGGATCAAAACCTGAAATTGAGTAAGCAAACCGGAGTTGCTCTAACAGATCTCAGTGTGTATCGGCGTCTCATTGGTCGCCTCCTTTACCTCACCGTTACTCGACCAGACATCGCCTATGCAGTACACATTTTAAGCCAGTTTATGAATCAACCTACCTCGAATCATTTGTATGCAGCACACCAAGTTTTGCGATATTTAAAACTCAACCCTGGACAAGGCATATTGCTTTCTTCAACATCTATCATTCAACTACGAGCTTTCTGCGATGCAGATTGGGCGTCTTGTCCAGACTCACGTAGATCAATCACCGGTTATTGTGTCTTTCTTGGGAATTCCTTTATTTCCTGAAAATGTAAGAAACAATCCGTGGTTTCCCGCTCCTCTGCTGAAGCAGAATATCGTTCCATGGCTACAACTTGTTGTGAATTATCTTGGCTTCGTTATATTTTAACTGATTTGCAGGTTCCACATCCCCATGCAGCATTGTTATATTGTGATAATCAAGCTGCTCTCCACATTGCCGCGAATTCAGTCTTTCATGAACACACCAAACATATCGAGCTGGACTGTCATCTCATTCGTGACAAAATTCAAAACGGACATATTCGCCCTCAACATGTCACCACTCACAATCAGCTAGCGGACATTTTCACCAAGCCACTGCCTTCACATCGTTTGAACTTTCACTTATC
>JAOVVI020008706.1:0-14040 GCA_028571085.2 Nepenthes alata
GCGTGCCAGAAGAAAACCAATAGGCTCCCTCCATGTGTCAGATCCCTGAAGCAACGCGCCTTTCCAAAGCAAATCATTATGGTGCGTCGCCCTGCAATCTCCCACACAATTAATGCGTCATAACATCTGGTAGACGCAACACCTGCCAGCGGCATTTGGTTTCCCAGGATGGCACGCGTCGGCAGTCTCTTTGTGCCACGTCTCCCCGTCGACGGCCCCCATTGAGGCTCGAGGGGCGACGCCGGCAAAGTAGACCGCAGGCACCCCCAAGAATGAACTAAGCGACAAAAAGGAAAGAAGATCTGTACGATGACAGGAAATGTGAAGGCATCAACTACTTCTTTTATTAATCAAAGCTTCCTTTACAAAGTACAAAGTTTGTAACAGTAAAAGTATAAAAAAGGAAAAGATACAATACGGAATATAAAGACCGAGGCGGCATCGCTAGATGCTTTGGGCGCAACCAGGAACCGTGATCCACACCGAATCACTTCGGTGGCACCACCAAAACTCTGATGCGCCCGAGCACAAGAGCCGTCCATGCTGGCCCGGCCCTAACATCGACCGTGATCAACCGCCGCAGCAGAGCCAGCACCAGCGATGGAGGCCTTGGCAGGGACGCAGAAAGCATGTGTTCCCCCTACAGGGACTCCACCAACTACCTTCCCTCCAGATGGCACGAATGGTGGTCCAAGTGAAGTGGGGACCGCGAGCGATGCACTACACTGGAGGTAAAGTTCCCCGTGCTAGCTCCGCCGCGATCTCACTCTACACCGGAGGACGTCGCTCCATGGGGGGAGGCACGCGACGACGACAGAGTGGCCGAGCCACCCTTGTTAGCATGAAGAACCACCCGCGATAGGCGCAAAAAGGATAGTCTTTGCCAAGAGCTCCGGGTTGCCAACAAGTCCATCCGATTCCTTCATGAGTTCCCACCGGAAGAAGGATAGCCAGGGCCCTCGCATCGCTCCTCCGAAATTGGCCAAGGGATGAGCTACACCGACTGAAGGGCCCTCCTATTTATAGGAAAGTCTGCGCCCTTCCGACACTTGATGGGACACGCTATCTCGTGGACGTCTTTCACACAATAGGAAATCCCTCGATTTTGACGCGACCTCAGGCATGCAAATCCTTCCATTTCGGGCACCAAATCACTGCAGCATCTGAAAAGCCTGTGTGACCGCCTAGGGAAGATGCGAAGCCAGAAGATGACAAAGACTAACGCATCTCGAGGAAAGACGAGTAGTGACGAACTTGACCCGGGGAAGGCACGCCAGGCCTCGACCACTAGTCGGCCCAAGCATGGGGGGCTAGTGTTGGGTCCAGTACCAACGAGGCCCATGAGATGTGAGGCCCAATCTAGAAGGAAACAACCCAAGCGGTCAAATCTACCAAAGAGAAGGGAAATCCTACGTGGCGGCTCGACACGCCCAGCCAATCAATGCTGTTTGCAGCTCATCAATGCAGCAGCAGGAAGCGCAGGGGAAGCAAGCCAATGAAGAAAGGGTTAGCTCAACCCACAGCGGCTCGCGCCGTGCTCTGCAGCATTCTATCCAATCCCAGCACAATGGGTAAACCAGGCGTGTTCGACAGCGCCCGTCGGTCTCCTTGCCATCACAAGGTGGTAACTGACATTTTCGGCCACCATCAATAGCTGGCGATCAGCAGACCATTACAATGAGAATTCTTACGCCCAAAGCTCCACACTTAGGAGCCCATAAAATCCCTCTCTTTCTACAGGAGGAGGGATTGGATTTTGGATAATCGACTCTACACTGCGCGAGTCAAGCTCCCAAACCATCTTCTAGATCCTACCTCCTCAGCCTTCTCAGGCAGCGGGAGTAAGCCACCTGCTACGGTGCATACAGGGAGCCAAGCCTCCCGCCAAACGCTCATCAACTCACCACCTTCGCATAAACGCACTCCCACCACATGTTCTGCATATTTCTGCGCACATCTAAGCGTGCGCCCTCTTTCTGTTCATTGTAAAAGGTCACTGTCTTGGGCATCGGAGTATTTTTAGTGGAAGAAATCCCGCCGACCTCTAACCCTTATTTGTAGTTTGTATTGTGCAAGTTCCATGTTCATATATATAGAGATCGGACCCGCTCAAGATTTTTTCCCAGTTTAAAAATCCGGATGCTCCCTAATCCGTATGACAACTCGGAACTCAGGACGCAACAAAGTACCTCTGGGCTAAGGACTATATATATTCATATTTATATATAAGAAATTCTTGTCAAGATGACCCAGTGGACAACCGGTGCATCCTCAACCGCTACACGTACAATTCGATGGTTAAGAATTAAATTTTCTAAATAGGTTTAAAAATATATAATAATGGTTTTTTATTTCAGAAAAAATATTGGCATTGTAATATTTTAACAATGTAAGAAATCCTTTATTTTTTAAACAAATCAAATCTTAGCCGTCGGATCAATAATCGTTGCATTGGAGGGCTCCAACGTGGTAGTGCGTTCTGCATTTGATTGCATCATAAAGTCGTGACAAATGTTCATATAGTTTATCATTTCTAGCTCTGGGACCGAAGATCTCGAAGGTCGGAGCCTTGCTCATTGACGGACAGAATCACTGTGGCCAAAAGCAGCCCTCTTTTGTTTGGCATGAATAAGTAACCTATGTGTGTGTGTGCAGTAGCCAACTATGAATTAGAGTGCATGTGAATTGACACTGTAGCAAGCAAGTACCATCAGGACCACATTTCCAACTACATGGCATGGCCAACTTTAATTGATACCCCCAATTCATCGAGAAGAATTTACTCTCTCTCTCTCTCTCTCTCTCGAGTAGTGAACCCAGAAAAGAAAAGAGAGAGAGATTTAATTAGGCAGCAAGATGTTACGCCATCTTGCAAGTGAAGTAAGCTAAAGGAATATCTGACCTCAACGTAGGGTTGGACCAGTTGATCCGCAGAGGTAGGGTAAATATTGACCACTAGCGAGCATGCATTTGTCCTTAATTTTCATGTTAAATACTTAACAAAGCCTCTTTAACAAGAGCCCTTTAGCAGTAAGAGAAGGGAAAGACTTGGTGCGCTCTACTGGAATTCACATCCGAATATTGTTGAGAGATTGTCATCACCGTCGTTAACACGTCAATATCTATCCGTGGATCAGCTCTGTCATCGTCTATGTAACGTCTGCTTTTTTTTTGTTTATAATTTATAATATCATTAACATATATATGTGTCTGTGTATGTGTATTAGGTTAACTTAAAAAATAATTATACAATAAAAATATAAAAAAAATTAAATTATTTGAAACCAGGTTCAATACTTAAATGACACCTATTCCATGTTTGTGGGTATTTAAGGTAGTAGATGCATCTGATGTGCACCCGTGGAGCATGTGTATGCAATTTAGACAGTATACTAGCACCTAATGTGCATTTGTATTGGTACTCATGCACGGAATTAACATAACATATAATGATTGTTCATGCTTGAGGTTTTATAGTAGCACCTAATGCACGCCTATCTAATATTTATGTGACGATTTAAATATTTAAGGACCCCTACACACTATTCCAATCATTTCACGGGAGAAATGATAAGGACGAAAGAGCAAGAAAAGTTAAAGAAAAAGGAGAGAGAAAAATAGAATGAATGAGCTTTAAAAATTTTTCAAAATTAAATATGTTAGATTAGATATTTGAGATGTATTTCTAAACCCATTCTATGTTTTAAGGGATAACTAAATATTTTAAAATATTATATTTGTATATAAAGATATTTAGGAAAGAAAGTCATAAAAATTATATTTGGTTTTGCATGTTGATATACCATATAAGTTCTTTAGATCAAACTTTGTTTTAATATTTAATTTAATTTGTACTTTTTATTCAAAGTTAAAGGTTTTAGATACTTGTACTTTTATGATAATAAAAAAGTTTTAGACATTTATGATTTTTTTATAAAAAAGAGAAAAATTTTAAATATATATCATAGAATTCCCTATTTATATTTTATTTAAAAATCATTATAAAAAATTAAATAAAAATAACCTATTTAGACATTTTAATATATCATACACATTTGAGGATCGCACTTATCATCTACTTATGGTAAAAAAAAAAAGTTACGTTTAGTCCCTTCTATATAAAGTAATTTGTAAAAGGCGATGAAATAGTAACCTTTTGTCAAAGTTGGTCCTTCAACATTAGTTCTCAAATTTCAACATGATTTAGATTTTAAAATTTTAACTTACATCGTATTTGAGACGTTTAAATTGCTTGACTTTGAGATTTTTAGGTTTTGGTACGATATTCAAAATAATTAGACTTTGGACATTTGAATCTTTGAAAAGCATATGACTCGGACTTTTAACAATTTTGTATAATTTAGATTATTTAGCATTTGTATATGTGCTATGAATTTTAGTGCATAAAATCCTAATTTAGACTACATATTTAGGCCTTTGACATATTGATACATTGAGATTTTGCATCTATTTTATAATTTTTTATTCTTATATGTATTTTATGAATAAGTACTCGTTATTGCAGAAATATAAATATATACTTAGTGAATTTTAGGTTCACATTTTATAAATATTTTCTAACTTTTTAGACTAATAAATTACGGATACTTGTAAGATTCGAATAAATAAGGATTGAAGACTTTATTTGGTTATTTTTTATATTCAGGTTTGTACTTGATTTGCTTTGGGACTCATATTTAGGATTGTTGTGATTTATTTATCATAGTTTGTGTAATTTGGAAAGCTTGATGGTGAATTTTGGTATGATTTATATCGTACTTGATTTCGGTTTGAACTGGTTTATTTACTATTGTAGCCGGAGGTCGGTTGGGATTTGGTTCGGTCAAATTCTGTATCAACTCTGATTAGTGACTTTTATACTATTTTGTCTATTATTATGGTTTGTCCGGTCCAACTTTGAGTTATCTGAATTTTAATTAGTTATAAATTATAAATTTATTTATTAATAATTTAAACTTGCTGGTATAGAGATTGTAGCAGTGCAGATATGTGCTCCCCCCCCTTTGCAACCCATGTTTGAAATAAACAAACTATTGGTATTACATTTTCCTTCGCGGGTAACAATAAAAGCTACATAAATAATTATAATCAACTGTAAATATAAATAGAAATAATTAATGCCGGGTCGGTCGGTCTGGTGTTTTACAGGCTCATAAAACTCCATGGCAAAGCGGCATTGACAATGGCGCTCTTTAACTTTGGATAAATAGCTATTCCTAGTTAAACTTCCAATTAACTGACGCGTACTAGGGAAATTGCTGTCACAGAAATTGAGTCTTTGAATTATTAACTATTATTTGCTTGTTGCTCCGCCTTCCCAGCCCCGGTAATAACATCAAATGCAGAATTGATTGAAGAGATATCCCTCTAAAATAGGGATAGATCAAACTTCTCTTATTAATAATCATTCATTATTATTTTATTTTTTTAAAAAAAAAATTAATTATTTAATATTAATTATCATTAAAAAAATACTAAATTCGCATTTATTTTAGATAATTAGATGAACCAAACTCAATCTTTGACTATCATTGGGATTGGGATTGGGATTGGGATTCTACTGTTGATAGCGGCAGTTTAATGTTTATCTTTTTTTTTTTTTTTTTTTGTTGGGTCACATTTTTAAAGTGTTTTAGCTAGATAGATAAATTTTTCTTAATACACTAATCTTTCAAAAAGTTAAATATATTTAAATCTATATTATATTATTTTATCTTATATTATATTTATTTACATTTAAAATCATAAACTATATTACAGTCATTTTTTCATTACACTTAAAATTTTAGTATTTCTAGCGTCCGATGTCCCTCTTGAAACAGATTTTTCAACCGAAAAAATAAAAAACATCAAACTGAGACCAAACCAGGCTCGGGATTATTGACATTCCCAAACACAGAAGAAATAAAATTAATTAATGATACCTCTGGATTTGGGCTTCCACAAGATCACACAACCCACTGTTGCAGATACCGAAAATTATAAATATATATATATATATATTTTTTAAGTTATATTATTAATTTATAGTATACAAAATATTACTTATTTTATCAAATAATGATATTATATAATAATCTTTACATATCATATAATGTATAATTTATTCGATCCAAGAGACAACTTTTCTAAAGAATGAGAAGATGACAGCAACAATATCTTACTAAGAGCTGCTAAAATTAAAAATTACATTAATAAGTGATGAAAAATTAATTAAATTAATTGATTTAACTTGGATGATTAGATAACTATAAGAAGAGTTGAACAGCACTCTATAATAATGGGCAAACGTCAATTCCGTGCTTTTTGTTTCCCCAGGTAACTCCCCGTATGCCAATTATCAGCCATCATTCAGGCTGAGGAAGTCAATCATGCCATGCCCAATTCAGAATATTACGGTGCTCTTCCCCAAGTCCCTTCCATATGCATTTAATTCATGATTAATTAAAGCACCAGGGATTTTTGTACTTATTCACTGTGGCTCTCAAAAGAACCGTAAATTAAGCGACTCACAGTATGCATCTTGATTAATTGCCCTTGAAAAATTGGCAGTTAAGTTTCCGTGTAAACAGGTTTTCGGACCTCTCGATGATCTCTTGAAATTTCTATGTAGATGGCTATGAGTTTTAAATAAACAATTCTGCATCTTACACAAAATAATGAGAACTGGCCTTTTAGAGGTGCGGCAGTTTTCAATCATAACGACGAAGAAAACTGAGGGAAGTTGGCAATGAAAACGGCGACCGAAAGAGTGATTTTGTGAACTCACATTAACTCGTGCCTCTTCTGAGTCTTATGCAATGAATGCAAAGCATACTATCAGAAAAGGGAAACAAGCATTTGGGATTTCAGCTACCGTTGCCTGCTCAGTACGTTTCCAGAAGATGATAGCTGCTAGCTTATTAGCTAGTTTGAAGAAACACGTAAATGGGGTACTGTTCTACAAAACTATACAGGCAGAGGCAGCAGCTTCTTACGTGATGATTCTTACTCTATTTTCAAACGGTTTTCCTTCCACCCAAGCACGTCGCTTAAAACCTTCAGTGACAGACGGGCTGAATCTTCAGCTCAAGAGTTAGAAACCAAAGGATAATGGAATTCCTAATCTTAGCTCGCCACTCTACTGCACTCTTAGGGGGGAAACGCTGCATTTTGCAGTATAAATAAATATAGTTTATCCAGAAGAAGGAAGAAGGAGACTGTGTTCGGAAAACCTATCCACGCAGCTGAGTAAACAACTCGTTAATAGAGAGAGAGAGAGAGAGAGAGAGCGAGGGGGTGCTTCAAATGCAAAATCAAACGCAAAAAATGGAGGTGAGATTCGAGCGAACTGGGTAACGTGATCGCTGGAGAGTGAACACGCTAATCAACATTATAAGTTAATGACTGCAAAATCATACACATTAACCAACCATTGAACGCATTAGCCACGCATAGTGCTGTATTAGCAAGCTCAGTAGCAGTAATTGACATTCTAGGTTAATTCAGGAAATACTTTCTGCTCATTTATAGATAGACACAAGTTTATCATGCACTCAAAGTCCATCTACCCGATTGCGTTTGAAATGCTTTAAACCCAGATGAATAGAAAGACAAAAGCTAAGAAAAAAAAATTAAGCTACCCCTTCAATGTCTGTACTCTTACTTCTCTTTTGTCTTTCTTGGGATGGGTTGGTTACAGACAGCTTAGGGCTTCTTGCCGTGGGCGTGCCTGTTATTGTGCATCCAAACCTTAAGCACGCGTCTCTTGACGCCGGTCTCGCTGCAGAACTGCTGCACCACCGCCTCGTCCTGCTTCTGAATCCGCCAATCTAGCCGTGCCGCAAACTCCAGCATCCTGTCCTTCTGCTCTTGCGTGAACTTCGTCCTGAACCTCTTCGTCGACTGGCCGCCGATGCCGATGCTGTTTCCGCTCATCAGGGCGGAGCCACCGCTTGGGTTTGAGACGTCCTCCTGGTCTCCCCTGCTCTGGGTTCCACCTCCGGATGTGGACGGAAGGGCAAGCGGGAGCTGCTGCTGCTGGGCAGCCACATGGAGGTACCCAGCTGGGGTGCGGTTGTAAGAGTGAAATTGGTAGACCGCTGGCTGGTGGTGGGAGGGTGGCTGCTGGTGATGGAGGTAGTAGTGGGGGAAGAGAGCTTGATTATGATACGCGGTGGCCGTATCCACTTCTTTGCGGTGGAAGTTGCGGTGGCAGTTGCAGGCTGCGCATTTTAGGGCGTCGATGGTGCCCTCAGCTCCCGCCGGCATGAACTCGCCGCAGCCGTCTACAGAGTGGCCGCCCATGCCGACGGCGTGATTCTTCTGGCACTCTCTGTACCTGCTGGAATCTGCGGCTTTCTTGGCCACCGAAAACGACGTCATGTGGTTGTTTGTTCCACCTCCGACTACACCTGAGCTTGCCATTTTCAGTCGGGATGAGTTGCCCAACGAGTCGCAACTCGGCAGCAACCCTATCCCTTTTTCGTGCTCCTCTTGATCTTCAAACTCCATTTAATTAACTGTCTACCCAAATCAGATTATCAAACGAAACCCCAACCCATGAAAAAAATAAATCACATAAAAAGCAGAAAAAAGTACTGCTAATTAAAACAAGCCGCCGGGGAAAATCCAGCAGCGATCAATGAGGGAACGGAGGAACGAAAAAATATAGGAGGAGCAGGAGGCGGAGGAGGAGAGAAGAGTACGAGCATCAATTTCCCTTGTTGAAGGAGCACATAAGAAAAGAGGGCTCGGGAGGCGTACTATTTCTTCAAAGGGTCTTCGAACGCTTTTCCGTTCCGAAAGCCGTGTGGGTCTTATCTCCAAAACGGAACCATAATCATCGCATACTATTTCTTCTATATAACTTATAATTTTTTTTGTACAGTGTTATCATGAAAAGTGAAAATAAATTACTGTGCTTTTATGAAAATATATATTATTAATTATCATACACCTTTTTGTACTCGGCTATGGCCCCTTATTTTTTTATTTTAAAAATTATTTTTAAAATAATATTTACTAATAATTATTAATTTAACAATAATTATTCATTATATAATTAATATGTCCTATATTTAAATTTTAAATAAATTTAGGTTTAACTATTTCGTGGATTAGTACTGAAGTCAAGTCCAGTTTTTGTCATGCACGCTTAGGACCCTACACATCACAATAAAAGATAAAAAATTAGAAAAAAATAACAGGACTCGCTTCCCGATTTATTCTTTAACGTTTAAATCAGTAATCTGCCTTCTAAGATAACAAAAGTAAAAATAGAGTATGCAAGAATAGATGTTGGGAAGGAGATTTGTGAGGATCGTTCGGAGGTACACTCTACGTGAAGTGGCTTAGTCGTAGTGAGCTCGTGGAGAATGACTTCTATAACCCCTAAGTTCTTTGGAAAGGAACGGTGGGAAGGAGATTAGCAATGGGGTATTTGCGAAATGAATTGTTTATGAGAATTTGAGTATTCAAGAGATCCTTCTCCTTGGAGTGCGTCCTGAAGGCCTTTTATAGCCGTCAGGCTTCGCCACCTTCTTTAGGTGGCAAGACGGGTTGCAAGCTGTCTGAGAGGATAATTTCCATTTATCGTGGGGATGTAGACACGATTTTTGGCTGCAACGGTACAAAATGAGGATTTCTTCCCTCGTAGAGATATCGTACGCCATAAATGTTAAAACTTTCATTGTGAGTCATGCACTGATTTGGGGATTTCCCTTCTAGGATGTACACCAATTTGAATGATTTTATTATAAAGGAGATTGACATCTGAAAAGATTTTTCGTATCGCATCCAATTAGAGTAGATAACCGTTATGCGTAGGAAAGGACTCGTGGGTTGTCTCTGGCTTGGGCTACCTCCAGCTTAGGCCACCTCTAGCCGCTTGAGGACCTTTTCTGGTCAACTAGAACGTTGATTGCTCATTGAACTATTGGATCACGATTCCTCCGAGACCGATTGCTGCTTTGGGCTGGGTTGCTTTAGTTGAGACCCCATCAATAATTAAAATTTTGATAAAATAAATTTGACCATATCTCCCCTTTGAAGGGAATTTTGCTGAAATTTATTTAAGGTCAATCTAGTAAGTAAGTTTGCATTAATTAAATGAAGACTATTTTTGAAAGATATATAATTAATATCAAGCCAACTACTTAGCTCGATCTGCAATTACTTAATTCATAGTTAACAACAAAAAACCTAACCCTATTTTGTAATAATATCTAACGCAAAATGATTCTTATCTTGTTGTCTATTAAAGGATTTGGAGATCCTACCTCACTAAAAAAAAAAATTGAGTTAATTTAATTATTTTTAATTATAGGTATTTAATGTTAATCAAATGACTACATTATATATTATTAAAAAAAATTATTTAATTTTATTTATTATTAAAAAAATACTAATTTTGTTCATTTAATATTAATCAAGCGTCTATAATTAAAAAGAATTATAAAAAAGGGGTAGGTTTTCCATATCCGCTAGCGTATGATTAAGTTAGAAAGATCAACTCGTTTTCCTTGAGTTAATTCATCGTGTTAACCAATCGTATTTAAATTTAATTTTTAGATAAGTCAAGTCTAAAATATTTGTAACCTAATTTATTTATAATATTGTTATAATAGTATTTAATTGTCAATTATTTGAAAGCGGCTATTAATAACATATTAGATTTTAATAACAATGATATTTTAAATTGCTATAACTGGAAATTCTAATTTTGTTCTTAATTTGATGAAGCATAAATGATAATTTCTTACGCTGTAGAAATTATTGGACTCTAATTTCCAAATTAAAAAAATGGACAATACTTCTCGCTCTTCGTATCATGGAATATAACCGTGACTCCCAATCTATATTAAAAGTTATTTATGATTATTTTAAGACTCATATAATTTTATTAGATGATTAAAAATAAAAATAAAAATATATGCGACTAAAATGACCGGGAAGCTTGTTGGCTGTGATATAAATGAGACCGATCCAATCCAACAAAATACGAGACTCACAAATTATAAACATGTAGGAAAACATTAAGCAACCAAGTTGGTTTAGCCCAGAAAAAAAGAAAATTAAAAATCTATCTACACACATAGTATTTTAACTAATTAAATGGCAGAACAACTAGAAATATTAAAAAGCGGGACGATTAATGTCTCAAAAGAAGATTAATTCTGATATTAAATTCTGATAAATAGTTATATGAATTGAAAAATAAATAGTCACATTAAATAAGAAGTATTAAATACTAATATGTTACGAAATTTAGATAGTGATTGGGTCTGCGAACGTAACACCATAATTAATCAAGTATATGAATTTTAAAAATATATATTAATTAATAATAAAATTATAAATATACCAATTCTTCCGATCAAAGGGAAATGAGTAGAGCGAGAAAGCAAGTGAAGAACTCTCGTCACGAGACACTTACATCTATCGATCCGACATCACAAAACTAAGTTTTTCAATTCGACCGGTCTCTTTCTCTTACAATTATCTCCAATCTCTCTAAATCTTTTATTTTTATAAAAAAAGTTTTTAATTTGAATATTAAAAAATATATCATGATAATATTCTGTATTTTTTTACTTTTTGTTAATTATTATGATATATAGGATCTGAATTAGGTGTTTCAAAAGTCTAATCTAATACAATAGAACGATGAATATACGTCAAAGTTAAATGAAAAACTGTATAATTCGTTGTAAACAAATACTTTAAAATTTACATACATTTAAGTTTATACTCTTACAAACAATATTTCTGCCATCAAACATTATTAAATAATTGGTGTATAAGATAAAATTTAAATACAAAAAAACAGTTATTTTTCCTAATGAAGATTTTCAAGAAAGATGTTTTTCGAATCATTTAAATTTTAATTTAAAATAAAAAGCTGAGATCAATGTCTTTGAGTTTCTTAACTACAAAACAGTATATTAATTTAAATGCTATTGATGACCGCGTGAGCCTATCCTTCAGGTGGTCTATCCCTCTGGAAAATAATTGATTCATTTTATTTTAAGTATGGCTATCCGAAATTAATCAAATAATTTAATTATTTTTAAAAAAAAAGATTACCTAATTTTTTTTTAAAAAATAAACTATCAACTATCCAACATTAATCAGACAATTATAATTAAAATAGATTAAATTAATTCATCTTTTAAAGAAATAATGGCTTTCAAGTTTAAGTATGTATTGCCAAGTGTGTAATGTTCGTGAAATTGTATCCAGAGATTATTAAAAAGTAGTTGCTTTTTAGTAAGTAGTTATTTTTTTCATATTTTTCTATTTAAATTATGTACCTGGAGTGTATTGATACAACCGAAATCTAAACTTCGAACAAATTCATATTGAATTGATCTTCTGAATCCGGCTCCATCTATTGAGTTTGGATCCTACACACCATTACAATAAACGAGAGGTTAAATGATAGTGGAAGGTTGTTATACTGAAAACACTCTGACGCTCAAGCAATGACTCAACAAATCGGGTAGGTGGTAGCCTCAATTTTATTTAAGTAATGACTCAGCAAATCGGGTTGGTGGTAGCCACAATTTTATTTAAGTAATGACTCAGCTAATTTAGTAGAGAAATAAATAAAGTAAAAATGAAATGAAATAGGGAAAGAACCGGGAGAAAAACAGAGGAAAAATCGAACAAAACCAAGAGAGAAAACAGAATCGAGAGGAAATAACCGGTTGTGTGAGTTAATGAGTTCAAATTAAGTTCTAATTTATTCAAGCAAAAACATTGCTATCTCTTTCATTTATTATTATTTTTTTACTATTATCTTCAAGTATTATCGTTCAAATACTTAAAATTCATACTGCAATCATGCTAGAATAGACAAAAAATAAAATCATATTCTATGAAAGTCGGTTGCAGCACCATGTTGATGTTTTCATTTTTACATGCTATATCTGATCGATTTATACTCTCGTAGAGAGAGGCTTTCATGAGATCGTGAGGAGCGCTGGCTCTTAACACCGTATTCGCTGAGAACGTAATGACAAAGAGCGAATGGTTTACTGAAAGCGTGAGAACTTCATAGTAAAGAGAGAGATATCGATATGTAGGCGGCTTTGTGTAAGTATTAAGAGCGCTTGTTCTGAGATTGAATGTTCCCTCTGGAGTAAGAACTCAATGGGCTTTTATAGCTGGGCTGCTGGGCCTTCATTGTGTAGGAAGGCTTAATTTTCGTGCTTTATTGGGATAGCTTTCTTTCTTGGCATGAGAACTTTAATGACGGTAACGGCTCCTTGAAAAATTACTTTTCTTCTACGCTTTGTAACCGTCAGGGTTTACTACAAATAAGAAGAGAATCTTGCACTTTTTTTATGAGGCGTGCCCTGAATCTGCTGATATCTTAACAAACTATATATGATCAGCTCATCAACATATTTCTAGCCGGTTTATAGAGATTCAACAGCCAATTCATATACAACATTCGATTTTGGCACCGGTTCATCATATAAAATTAGTGCCACAATATTTTCAGAATCGGTACATAATTTTGGATCGGTTTATGCAAAATTTTTAATTTTATTTTTATTTGGTTCAAAGTTATACATTAATTTCTGATGCCAAAATATGCTATTAGCCAGTTTTGTGACACATAATATTTCTTAGGTTGAACCGGTCAAATTTTTTAAAAACATTTCATTACCAACTTTATGACATATTAATCAGTTCATTAAAGTTTCATAATTAATTTTTTATGGCTTAATCGGTCAAAATCCTAGTAAAAACATCAGCATCAGCAGCTGATCAATTTTCAATCGGTTCAGGCTGCAGACCGATTTTATCTTCATTAAATTGGCCGATTTTATGATGAATAATTTTATTATAAAACTATGGTTATTTAGTTAACTTCTTAAAGTATCTACGAGTCAATTGCCCGTCTTGTCATCAAGTGTTGCCGGTTTACTTGGCCTTTAGACCGGTCAACGATTGGCGTTAATTGTCTGGGCTCATATGTGTCTTTGTGGATCTGGACTGTTTCTCCTTCTTGGGCGAGCTCACCATAGA
>JAOVVI020008708.1:0-14040 GCA_028571085.2 Nepenthes alata
TGACTGCCTCTCTCACTCTCACCCACCTCCCGATCTACCCTCCTTCCTCGCCATTGTGGGCATTATCACGGTAACTTCTCTCTCGTCTCTCTTTGTCTTTCTCACTGTTGCCGACCGCCATTCATGGCCTTGCCGGCCCGTTTTCCCTTTCTTTTGGTTGGATTTCCTCATGGGTCAACGATTGCTTACCTATTTGGTCCAAATCCACCGTTTCTCGCATGGATTTTGTGTGCTGTCCATGGAATATGTGACTCCTCGCTTTCCCGTGTCTCACGGCCTCGTTCATGGTGCTTTCCGGCCCTTCTCCCCCACCAGTGGCTGGGCAACCCAATCCACTGGTGTGGGTGATCCTCCGTGGCTGTAAAGATCGGCCGGCAATGTATTTGCGGGTGGTGGTGCACCGGTGGCGCTCCAGAGCTGCGTCCCTTTCCTTCTCGGGGCCTACTTTGCGCCGTCTGCTGCCGTGGAGCCCCTTGAGCCACCAGCCGTTGCACGGCTCATGCCGCTGCCTAGAGCCGACGTCGTGCACGGCTCCGTTGGCTCCCTCTTTGCCGCACGCCATCTTCCCCTTCACTGCACACACATTCACCGCATCGATATTACCTAATTTTAGTATCCTTAACATTTTTCAGATGTCGGCCCCGAAAAAGTCCTTGGCGCGTAAGTCGAGTGGCAAACTCACTCGGCCGAGTGGGCTCTCCGCTCCGATTGCTTTATCAGTCCAGAGGTAGAGGCATTATTTACCACCCACATGTCCCATCGGCAACTCTTCATTGAATGGGAAGTCCGACTTGACTCCCTCGACCCTTCCATATCTTCTGTCTTCACTGACCGCCATTGGGAGCCGGCCCTCACCGGTTTGATTGCTCCGTCCTTTATTCTTATTCAAGAATTCTATTCTAATATTCACGAGATTTCTTTCGATTCTTTCTCCACCTTTGTGCGGGGGGCACACGTTCATATTACTCCGGATGTACTTGCCCGTGTTCTTGACCTTTCTCGAGTGACAAACCTGACCTATCCTTTTCCTCCATTCTCCCAGCCTCATCCAAATGAGGTTACCACATTTCTCTATGGTGCTCCCATGGAGTGGAATGGGAGAGGTTCTAAGACCTCCTTCCTCTCTCCCCGTCGTCTGATCGTGAGCTGCATCATGCTTACGAACCTGTTTCCTGTCTCTCACTTTTCATCCATTCCCCTGGACAAAGCCTTATTCCTGTATGTTCTACTGAGTGGTCGGCCCATCGATCTGCCGTCCCACATCGCCTCTCACATTATTTCCCACTCCACCACCCATAAAGTGGACAACCTTCCCCACTGGTGCCTCATTCAGTGGTTGCTTGCTAGGCTCGGTCATCCCTTTTTTGATCTTCCTCGTCTCCAGCTTGCCTGCTCCATCACTTCCATTACTTTTACTCAGAGTCAGTCCCATACATGTCGCTTTGCTGTGGACCCCCAGGAGCCGTTCGATGAACCTCTCCTTGCGGTGCCTCCTTCTTAGCCCGACGATGGCCCATCTGGCTCTGCCTCGTCCTACCCTAACCCACCCGGTCCTGGACTGTCTGCTCCTCATCGGCACTCCACATCTTCCTCTGCAGCTCTGATGGGTCAGCTGTCTCGTCTTGTCGACCGTTTTGAGCATCTGTATTCCTCACATGAGCGGATTCTTGCTTCCCAGTCTCCGCTACAGTTGCACATGCTTGCTGGTTTTGAGCGTTTGGATGATCGTTTGGCTACCCAGGAGGCTGAGCTTCAATGATGGCGGCGTCATTATAGTACTCCGCCTTTCGATTATTCTTCCGACTCTGAGTGATCCCCTCTCTTTGGCTCTTCGTGACAAAAAGGGGGAGATCTGTTTCATTTTGATAGGGGGAGATTAGGGGAGATTAGAGGAGACGTTATTATTTATGTTAGGAGGAGACTTGTTATTTCTATGAGAGGGTGTTCTTCTTAGATTTCTATACTGCTTGTATTTCATTAATTTTACTACTGCATATTTTTTATATTATACCATATTATATTATGCCTTGTCGGTACTAACCCTATTTGATTAGGCAACTCAGTTACAATATCGACGCGGCCGTCACAACATCAACACAGCAGTACTAGTATAGATTTTTACATTTTTTTGTATCCTTTATTTCTCACTAGGCTTAGATTTTTATATATACGGGTTCTATCTCGGTGGTGTCTGAACCCGCACTTCACTTGTATTTATTTATTTCTTGGGTTTTGTCACGGAATTACCAAAAGGGGAGATTATTAGAGTCATTTTTATAATTGGTATATTCCGTGACCATAAGTAATCTTGTATCGATGTCGGGTTATGGCTTGTCAAAATACTGCATCAATATATATCCATTGTTATCCGTTTCGACTTCCAAGGATACCACGCCTACCATGCCCTCTCTACCCGCACAATCTCAAAAACTCGAAGCATTGTGCTCGCTGTGAGCTCACCATGAGCTCTAGCGTAAAATCCCGAGAGGGCCTGCTCGCTGCTCATCGCCTCCTCACTCGAGCGCACGTAGGGTTTCTCTGGAAACATTCTGTGCACCCGCGCGTGCTCGAGCCAAGTTCGAGCGCCGAGGCAACGAGAAAATTTTTTAAACCCATTTTTTGATCCCTCTATTTATATGTGCCTTAATTCTTTTACCCTAACTTTTGACTGAGCATTTTGGCACGCCTCTCATTAAAAAATATTCAGCTTTTGCTTCTCCAATCCTCCTACAATTGGAAAAATCGATCATTTATCTTTGAGCTTGATGTTCTAACAAGTTTTCTCTACACATTCACTTCTTTGATCCCATATCGCTACTCTTCTACCTTTGTTGGTAACGTCGGTACGTTAAAGAAGGAGACCCGATCGTATTCGACAATTCAAGTGGCACAAGAGAAACAATTGACGTGAAGACTGAAAGGTGTCCTATTCTGTTGCCTTGGAAAAATCAAAGGAGTTCCTTGGTAGGGATTACAAGACGGGAGTAAGTCAGCTAGGTTAGCGCGTCATTACCACCCGATTTGTAAGTTAATTTTCATAGTGCATTTCTTCCATGGCCTTTGAAGCCTGGAGGATTTTTTTCGATCATTGTGGGTATCGAGTTTTTCTTTCGTCATAAAAAATCGCATCTTTTTATTATTGTTTATGCTCATGTATATATTGCATGCTCGTAATTATTGTTATCATATAGATATTGAAAAAGTACTTTCTGTGCTAACGTGAACAATCAAGTTTTGACCCCGATAAATAAAGCGGAAGCAGTACAAATAAATATTCAATACACGTAAAGAATATTTAGATCTAGATGTAAAACTACTAATCAATCATGCAGAAGTAGAAGTAACAATAAAAACACAATCTTTTTGGTTACGAAGGGGAAAACCTGATTACCACGGTAATCGAGAAAAAAACCCTCCTGTGTTGGGTTGTGGTCACTAACAAGTATCAATACACAAAAATATGCATGAAATTTACATAGGCCATGTATTTTCATATGCATGTGTTGGGTTGTGGTCACTATATTTGGATTTAGATATTGAATATTCTGACTAACTCCTGACGGGGATATTGGCTTGGAAACTCCTTTCCGTCGGTAGAAAAAACTTGAAATAGTGATCCTTTTCATTTTGATATTTTGATTCAACCATATAATATATGTGGATGCCCTAATATATCAGATAAATTTAAAAAATATACCCAAAGTTATGGATGGTAAAATATAGTGAGTAACCTTACCCGTGCGTACAAAATACATTGGTGGTCATGCATACTAGCCCAATTTGTATTTGATTTGCCCTAAAATTATTGAGATTATGTGTAACTCTTACTCAAGCTAATTTTTAAATAATTAAAACTCAAATTTAATGTATAAATTGTATTTCTACATTGATTTGTATTGGACTTAGATTTCGATTTAGACTTTGCACTTGGATTTGAGATTCGTCAATTTTTTTTCAAAATCAAGCCTTGGTATATCTCGTACAAATAATTTTAACTATATGTTTTGATCTAGACTGTTAGAATATTTGTTGTAACATTATTTTGGCTTCTACACACGACTGTTAGATCATTCAGCTATCGAATTATATTTCAAATCACAAGCTGATCGGCCATTGGATTTAGATTTAGATTCGGACTCAGATTTGGACTTAGATTGGACTTTAGAATTTGCTATTTGCATATTGAAATTGGTTTAGATCACTTTTGTTATATATATACATCCCAATAAGAGTTGTTTTCTAATTTAGATATTTATTTTGAATTTGGATAACTGATTCGAGTATAGGACTACCATTAGATTTTAGATTTTGGATCTTGGATTTCTATTGGACTTATTTTATCGGTGATTTGAATTTATTCTGTCATTTGAATAAATTTTTATCCATTTAACCTTCTCTCTAATTCATTGGACTCTTTGATTAAATATGATACTTGTTGAGCACTTGACTCATATTTTCTATTTTATCCCTTCAGAGTAGAAGGTTTGAATGCATGGCAAGAGTTAGGATGTGTTCTTTAGTTGGTCGTTCGATTTGGTGAATTCTAATCTCATTATGGCTTAATTTGACAAATGATGTGATTGTATTATGGAATTAGCCGAGTTGTAAAGATTTAGGTTTGAATCAGATGGTCGAGTTGTGAAGGTTTGGTTTTAGATTGGAAGGATAATCATCTGATTATGATGAATCGCACAAGTGACATAATGTATGGTTTGATATATCGGTTCAATAAGAATTTTTTTTGGTTTCTATAGATATATGGAGTTTTTGTTAAATTTTGTAATTTTGGATGAGTAGCTGCCTTGGGTGGTGCTTGTCCAAAATCTCACGAAGTAGAAAGGGGTTTTGGTCGGCAAAATAGGTGATGATGCTGGTTTGAAATCTTACGGAATAGAAAAAAATTTCAGCTGGCAAAAATGTAAGTAGTGGATTAGAGACGATGAAGGCAAGAGTAAAAGTATTTGTGCATGACCGTGACTGGCCGAGACCCCATGTGAGTCAATATTTGATAATGATGGCCGAGTTTTTGCAATCGTGTTGATGGTAAGACTTTCGGCGTCTTATCTTGGGCCAGGAGAATGAGATCGCTTAGAATGTCTCTTCAGAGACATTTGAGAAAATTGGAACAATATAGAGAAGATTATCATGGCTCTGCGCAATGATGGTATACATAAAGCGATGAGTGATCGTTGTGTCCCTGTGAATGAATGAAGATTCGTCACGATTAAAAATCGCATATAAAGATAAAGAAGTCCAAGTCAAGTCAATTTGTTTTTCTTCACAAGAGAATATGTGAAGTTTTGATGAACAACCTTTGCCAAAAGATGGTACAATAAAGTGCAAGTCTCATTTTCTTGACAGCGATGATGCTAATCGTATAGAGATTTGAAGCTATGATTAGAGTAAGAGGAAGACTCAAGGATTATCCATTCTCACTCATCGATGTGATTGGGTGGTAATCGTTCCCGTAAATCTTTCAACGTTGAAGAATCTGAAAGATTTATTGCAGCGGAATTGTAGTTGAGGATTTTAAGATTCAATTTGGAAGCAATCGGTGCTATTCTGACTTTGGACTTATGATGAGGAGCTAGATTAGGCTTTGTTGATCAAGTAGGAGCACCTCCAGGAGAAGTCTTTTCAGAGGGAATCAAAGTATTGGAGTTTGAGCTCGAATGATGGACTTATTTATCCTCCAAGGATAAGCTAAAGGAAAGTCTGATGAAGTAAAATCTTCCTCCCCCGAGTTCGAGTTTGTAAGGTCAACCTGCATTTTTGTGGGAAGAAGCACGTGAGACGAGTTTGTTTCGTCAGAAATGAAGTCTGCATCAAATTATGGCCAGATATGCCATTTATCAAATGATCATTTGAATCCCATGCATCCAGATTTCAGACATCCAGATAGGAGTCAGACGGTTCTAAATAAAGAATTTACAATTATAGCTCATGAAGTTAGAGCCGATTCTTCAGTCATGGAAGACTATTTCGTTAAGACGGTTCCATTCTGTGTTTCGGGATATGAATCCTCAAAGTTTCAAGGAAGAAACGGTCAAAAGGGTTAAGAGTTGATTTCGGCATTACGTGTAAGTAATCTTTTAAAAGATGGAGGCCAAGCTCATCTTACATATATGGTCACATTTGTGAGCTATTCCATGACCATTGAAGACATTTTGGTTATGTGCAAGTTTGAAGGTATTTTTTTTAGAATTGGTCTGGATTGTTTGCAGATCGGAAGATCAAATTTTTTATCAATATTGTGCTTGGATTCGCACCAATTCTGAAGGCTTCATATGAGGTTGTCATGTCTGAGCTGAAAAAATTGAGATAACAATTACAGAATCTATTTGAGAAGGGTTTTATTCAGCAAAGTGTCTTGGCATGGAGTACATCAATGTTTTCTGGTGAATAAAGTTGAATTGATAGATTTATGCTTGGATTATTTGGAAATTGGATATGCATCAGCTCTCAAGGATCGAAAATCTGTTTGATCCATTTGAAGAAATTTAAATTTTCTCTAAGATCGAGTTATACTCGAGGTATCTTTAATTGAGGATTCAATGGGATGATGTGTATAAGATAGTTTTCAAGTCAAGGTGTGGCCATTGTAAAATTTCGATGGTGCTTTGGGTTGTCGAATATTTTACCGTCTTTTATGGATATTATCGAATAGAAATTTTGACCGTGTTTGGGTTAGTTATGATAGCATTATTAATGATGTTCTAATTTATTTAAAAAATATTGAGAAATAAGAGATTCGATTAGGAAGTCTGCTGTAGATTCAGAGAAAGTATCATCTTGGGTCATATTGGTTCTTAAGATGATATTTGACAATTTGAAGAAGATGGAAGCAGTGGCAAATTTAAAAAGACTGACTAAAGTCTCGGGAGTGCGGTGTTTATTGAATCTGGTTGGTTATGATGAGAGTTTCATTGAATTTTTCTCGAGAATTGCAGTGTCGTTAGCACTTTTGAAATAGAGGCAATCGGTATTTAATTGAAGTGATACTTATGAGAAAAGTTTTCAGTAATTGAAGAATAAAGTATCATCGGCATCGATTTTGTCGATCCCTAATGGATCAGAAAGATTGGTAGCGCTCAGTAATATTTCTGAGAAATATTTAAATACGTTTGAATTTTGTGTATCGGGTGTCTTATCCAATAAAAATTTGGGATCAATCTGAAGGTTTTTGCGTGGAAGATGTTACGACGAGGATGCTAGTATGAAAATTGGGCCAGAGGTATTTCCTCTCTTTGCTATCAGGATTGGACTTCGAACGAAACTTCTATTTGTGGGAGAAGTTCTTGTGAAGATCAAAAATAAAGGACCTTTTCAAATTAGTCGTCATGAAATTAGAAGCAATCGAGCAGGTAATCTCAAACATTCTGCACAAAGTGCTTTTCATTGCATGTTGAGAGGAGGCGTATTTTCGAGAATTCTCTGATTTAAGTTTTGACTAATTTGTTGAAAGTTTGGAAGCTGATTGGATAGAAATTCGAGAACAAATAAGGTTGTCAACAGTTATGGTTGAGTTGGAATGATCCAAATTTGATGGGAACGGCAAAAACTCTCCACCCAGTGGAGTGGAGAGAGTGTTTGATGGCGATTTAATCTCGAGTCAAAACCAACATGCAAAATATGAAGCGTGAGATCATAACTTTCGTGGCAAGATGTATCCGTGCCTAAGGGAAGAAGTCGTTTAGAAGAAGTCTTCAAGATTTTGTTTCGGGTCTGCCTCAAACAGCAAATGTTCTTGATGGTCATTTGGATAAGATTGGGCTAGTTGATGATATTTTAGCTGATGAAGGTGGTTCATTGTTTGCCGAGATTTGAGGCAGCTGATGGATGAGCTGGTAAAGTTAGCTTATCACTTGCTTATTAGGAAGTCATTCTTGAGATTGGTCGTTGACATATTGTCGAGATGTGGAGATTGTAAGGTATTCCTATTTTGAGGCTTTTGATTTGATTTGAGGCTGATCATTGATCAAAGTGGCGTAGTAAAAACGTGTAGACTATTGGCTATTGGTTGTAAGTTTTGATATGAGGCTTAAAGTAGGAGATTAAATTTGTAAATAAATTGGAGGTTCAAGAAGAGTGGCCATACATTTCTGGAAACATCTTGAACAGAAGAAGATTTTCAAATTTTAGAATCGAAGGGTAGTTTGGAGTGAAGGTTTATTGGGACATTCAAAATTTTTAGTAGATTAAAGAAGCAGCTTTCAAATTTGACCTCTCCTCTGAATTTGATGGATGGATATGTTATGTTTTATATGAATGATCCTTTGCATATGTTTGGGTTGGAATTGTTTTGATTAATGATGAGTATTTTAGGTTAAGGTTGTGGTTTTGATTTTGGGATAAAAAGGATTTGGTGCAGAGGAACAAAATATTTTGATTGGTCATTATGCTTTCGATGACTTTTCGAGTTGAGAAAGTGTTAAGGGGTCATGAGGATGAGTCTCGGAGAATATCCCTATTTGTTAAGGATCAGACTTAGAGAAATCTTTTGAATGAGGAAGCCTATTGAAAAGGCCGAATATAAAGTTTGGAAGAATATCCTTATTGTATGATCATTGAGGTAATGATTGAACTACGTAAATTTAGATGACAATTTTTATAATGTGGGGAGAATGTAATATCATAAATTTTTATTCAAATTGATTTAATATTAATTATAATTTTAGGTAAATTGGGTGTAACGAAATTGATAAATATTGTAAAATTTGAGAGGATATTAAGATCAGTCGGGTTAGCGCTCGAGGTACGCACGTGCTATCTCTTGAATGTCAGTTTGAATTTTAGAATAAAAAAATTTAAAATAATATATATATATATATATAATATGATAGTAATAATAATAATAATAATAATATATAATAAAACAAAACAAAAAATAAGAGAGAACAGAGGGAATCGAGTAGAGAGAAGTAGGGGAGAGGAAAAGAAGAAAGGTGCAAAGAGAGAGAAGCCAGGCGTGAGGAGACAGCAGCGAGCTGCCGGCCAAAGATTCAGTGCCGAGAAGGCCGATGAGGTGTGGTGAGGAGATGGCGCTGGGTGTTGATAGCAGTTGTGTGTGGTAAGAGGGGGTCGCGCCAGCAACAACTGAAGGGTTTACATGCAGAGAGAAGCCATGACAACGATGTGCATCGAGGAGGTGGCTCCGAGGTGGTCCACCGGTAATCGGTGACGGCTGTGGGTGAGTAGTGGCAACAGTGCACGAAAGCCTCCCAAAGGAGAGAGCGGCTGGGGCGCGGGTAACACGCAATAGGAGAGAGAGTGTATCGATTCAGGCACTTTGGGACATTTTTTCTTCAGATCTATAAATTATAAGGTTAACGCAAGTATTTGTAACCCCTATTATTGATCTGATTTAATTTTTGATATATTTTGGACGTTATTTAAAATTTTTGCTAACATGCATATATTTTTATACACCTATTTTATTTATTCTTAACATATATGTATAGTTCATTTGCTAATTTTAAAGGTTTCTGATATGAATTTTATGATCTTTCGGAATTTACTATTTTTTTAAAAGCCTGAATAATTTATTAAACACCGTATATATTTATATCAGTATCTGTATATGAAGATATGCATGAAATTTGTATAAGTCGTGCATTTTCTTATGTATGTGTTGGATTGTGCTCACTACATTTGAATTTTGACATTAGATATTCTGGCCAGCTCCGACAATAAGATTTGTTTAGAAATTCTTTTCCGCCGACAAGAAAAGTTTGGAATAGTGACCCTTACATTTGAATATTTTGATTCAACCTTTTAATATATGTGGACGTCCTAATATATTTGACAAATTTAAAAAATAGACCCAAAGTTATGGGTGGTAAAATATAGTGAGCGATCTTACCTATTCTTACAAAGTACATGGGCGGTTATGCATGCTGGCCTAATTTATATTTGATTTAGCCTAAGGTTATCAGGATTATATGTAACTCTTACTCAAACAAATTTTTAAATAATTCAAACTCAAATTTGATATAGAAATTATATTTCTACATTGATTTGTATTGGACTTTGATTTGCATTTGGACTTTGGATTTAGATTTAAGATTCGCTGATTTTATCCACAGTCGGGCCTTGGTATCTCTCGTATAAATAATTTTGATTATATATTTTGATCCGGACCTTTAGAATATTTGTTGCGACGCTGCTTTGATTTCTACGCACACTATTAGATCATTTGACTATCGGATTCTATCCCAAATCACAAGCTAATTGAGCCTTAAATTTAAACTCTGACTCAAACTTGGATTTGGATTGGACTTTATAATTGGCTATTTGCCTATTAGAATTAATCAAAATCACTTCTGTTATATCTATAAATATATATTTATATATATATACATTATGATGAGGGTTGTTTTCTGATTTGGATATTTATTTTGGATTTGGATAATTGATTCACGTACGAGACTAAAATTAGATTTTAGACTTTGGATCTTGAATTTCTATTAGACTTATTTTATCGACAATTTAAATCTATTCTATCATTTAAATAGATTTTTATCCTTTTGACCTTCCCCCTGATTCATTGGACTCCATTTGATTAAATATGATACTTACTAAGCGATTGGCTCACGTTTTTTATTTTGTCCCTTCAGAATAGAAGGTTTGAATGTATGGCAGGAATTAGAACGTGATCTTTAGTTGGTCGTCCGATTTGGTGAGTTCTAATCTCATTATGGTATAATTTGGCAAATGATATGATTGTATTATGGAATTGGTCAAGTATAAGCCTATGATTATATTTTAAAAATAATTCGAATATTATGCTATGTATAATCATGATTTTGGTTGATTTGTTACCTCCCTTACGATAATTGTATAGTATATCGTATTTACATTGTTTGGACGGTTGTCCGATGAGATCCTATGAGGATTTTGATTTGTTGAGTCCTATATATTTGGTTGTTACACCCGAATTTTTGAGATTTAATTTTATTTGTTAAATTTAATTTGAATTTTTAATTTTAAAATTTTAAATTTTTTATTTAATTGACCTATTTGATTCGGATTCGTAACAGTTTAAGAATTAGTATTAGATTTTTGGATTAGTTTATATATTATGTCATTTAGAATAATGATTGAAGTTGTTAAATTTTTGTTACAGTTTTTAAAGTGCTATAATTTCAAGTGGAGGATACATGATGTTGGTAATTAATTGATTTCAAGCGAAGGATCTCTGCCAGACAAGTTTGGTCATCAAATTTGTCCCATAGAGGTTTCAATATTTTTGACATGTTTTGCAGTTGAGTGGCCATAGCTTCAATGTTCGAAAAGGCTAGAGAGTGAGCATTTCTTTGACTGCCTTCTTCAAGAAAGACACCACGATAAGGGGTATCTTTTAAAAGTTGGCTTAATTGTCTATATACCTTGTACCTTTGTGTCCACCTTATTGACCGATTTTGTTAAAGATTTTTTGTTGTGGATTTTTGTGGATGTGATTTGCTTTAAATAGTAACTTGTGACTTGATTGCATTTTTTATAGATGACGCCAGTACTGTGTACTTAAAATTTGGATTATAATTTGAATAAATTTAGGTTGGATTATTGAATATTCTATCTAGATCCTTCACATGACAATAGAAAATAATTTTTTTAAAAAAATGGTAATTCATTCCCTATTATATCATTCAATATTTAACTTAGGAAACTTTCTAAAAATTTAAAATATGTGAGAGATTGAGGATGGGAGAGAGGGGGAGGATTTGACTCCATATTTTAACGAACAAGTATATTATAAGGTTATACTCTATTTTTATTTTTTTAGAATCAATCCATTTTTTAGAAAAAGTGAGGCATATTTACAAACATATTGACAATTGATGGTGATTTATTTAAAGATTGGCAACAATTTAAATGGTTAGATCAATTAAAAATTAATTAATTCAATTAATATTTTACACATTTTGATCATGGGATTAATTAAAGGTAGTTCATACGTATAGATTAAATTGATTATAATAAGTTGTTGAAGTTTATCAGATTACAAATATTCACTTTAGCTGACTGTAGGATATATAAATCACTCACTTGGATCAATTAATTGGTCAAATTACCTGCTTGGCTTGACATTTAGATATGGAGCTATTCGGGCACAAAATTCAATATATTTAATAACCGCTCAGCTATTCAATCGTTATTTGATTTTAATTTATTTTTACTATAGTTAGGTCAAGACTAGATTTTATGTTCTTCGAGTTTAAGTCTAATAAGTTAATTTTTAGGCTTATTGTTTATGAATTCACTGTGATAACCAATCAAGTTAGCCCAAGTGATACTATATCTTAACAAAACTACTTTTGAAACCATTACTCATTGCAATTTAAATAAAAGAAAAATCATAGATGAGAAGGTGTCTTCCTTAGTTGCATGCTTCGAAATCCATTTTAAAAACCCCATAGCAACCTCTACACTTGTGGAGAAGTTGCTTTAAGAAAGAGATGATAAAATTATCTATAAAAATTATATTATCATACATAAATTATCATTGACTACAAATTTGGTATAATTGGTAGAAATTTAAAACTTGATGGTTATAAACTCGATAAGATCGATCCAATTGATTAATATCATAAGCCCATAGATTGCAAGCTAAGAAAGAAAAAAGAATCAATCGGCACATTATACCAAAGTCCGAATAACAAAATCCCACCTTGATCAGAATAGAAAATCAACTGAGTGGTCAAGTGGCTAAAAAACCAAAGAAAAGATGTGATAAAAAATTTGAATCGCTAATTATCCAATTAATAAATTGAACAGCTAATCTAATTGAGCGATTAATCATGTTGAACGGTTAGTTAGAATAATTGGTTAATTTAGTCGAACAGTTAAATAGGTAATTAGTATACCCTACAGTTAACCATGACAAGAAACTCCTAATGAAATGCAATCACTCGCCATATCTACCATATTAACTATCTCCAAAACACTTCTCACTCAGAACATGTTAGACTGTTGAACTATTCAATTCTCAGCTGATATAACTGTTTAAATCGTGATTAATTATTTTTCTTTAGAAAATTATCTTTAACTAGTAATACAATTATAAATACGGACACTTTTTTTCTGAAAACGGGGATAGAAGTCAAAAAATAAATATAGAGCTTGAGGACTCTTTTTGCTTGATCATTCGCAAAGTACTGGGCTAATTCTTTCATCTTCTACTCTTTCACATGCTCATTATCTTTATAACTTTTTAGTTTTTAAGAAAAAAAAATTTATTTAAGTATCAAAAAATATATTAAAAAATATGTCACATATATTTAAATTATTATTTAACGTTTTGCCATATAGTATTATATCAAATATTAAATAATTTGATTCAAATTTATTTAAGCTATATTTTAAATTTCAGGTACATATCAAAACTTTATTATCTAATTCTAATTAAGAGTATGATTTTCATCACTATGTAGATAGACTTCCTCATTGCATGGTTTCATCACTATGGCGTTTGTCATGTTTCCATTTCAAAAAAAAAAAAAAAAACCGAACCCCACTGTCTTGTCACCATGTTTTTCCATTTTATCCTTTCTCCACCGATAAATAAATTAAATTCAATAATAAAATAATGATAAATCATATTAAATAGTTAATTCGGCTGTTAAAGTTCAAATCGGATGATTGTGGCTGTTGAAGAACTATAGTATCAGCTTTTGGTATTGCCTAACTATACTAAATAGATGAAAATAATAATTGATAATAGTTTAATTAAATGTTATTTTATATGGATTAATAATAGCAATAACATAAAAATGTCAATGACCATAATAATGTTTTACCTACTAAATCCAACAAAGCCAAAATAAAATGTTGGGTTAGGAAAAATTTATTATTAAAAACAACCAAAATCAAAATCCTGATTATAAATTTAAAAATAACTATAAATATGTAAAGAAGTTAAAAAAAATAAAAAAAAACCACTAGGATCAAAGAAAAAACATTCAATATTTACATCGGCCCCACTAACCGAAAAAAATCAATAATAAATCTATAAAATTTAGATTAGACTACTTACAATTA
>JAOVVI020008709.1:0-14039 GCA_028571085.2 Nepenthes alata
ATACCGACATGTATGCATTCCACACGTGTGCTTCTGCAACAATCATTTTTCGTGAATCAGCCCTCCCAAATTCAGAAGTATTTATACCCCTTATCATATCATATACGATACTTTAATCATTTTTCAGTGTCTTTATCCGAAAAACAATACGTGGGGTTGCCTTCAAAGACGAGTTTGGCAATTTTTATCGTAAAATTCTCTCTAACTCAAGCAAGTAAACCGACTTGAAACCATTATCAGCATTGTGTGTACCAATATTGTATAACTCGACCATACTGGCAACAAGAGCTTTGTCTTCATGGATCTCTTATCTTTTTTTGCTATCTTTATCTGATTTGGACATATTTAACTACCTTTACCTGTTTATAACGGTGAAAGAGTGAATCCATAAAGTTTTAGCCAAAGAAGCCATATAAATGATATGGAACAATAATTTTGATGATTGTGACAACAAACATGTAACATTTCAAAATTCAAAATCCAAAATTGATGATATGGAACAACAAACATATAAATGACAGTACTTAAATTAGTTGTGACAAAATTCAATGATATCTTAATTCGTTGAATATAGCATTTGCCAAATTATTCCTAAATGCACTCAAACCATCAGTAGGATCTAGTTGTGTTATCATATCTGCATCTTCATCAATGAAGTCCTCGTCATGCATGTCACTGTATTCATCCTCAATAGGATCATATTCCATCTCGTTTCTTATGAAATTGTGCAGCAGACAATAAGTAATGATAACTCAATTGTGTGTTCTGACAGGATAAAATGATGGACTTCTAAGGATCCCCCACCACATTTTCAGCAATCCAAAATAACTTTCGATAACATTACAAACTGCGACATGTTTCATATTGAAAAATTTCTCAGCCGTTCTTGGCTGATGGCATTGACGCCATTCATTTAAATGGTATCTCTACCCCCTAAATAGTGTAAAAAATTCATTATAATTTACATATCCCGCATCAACTAAGTAATAAGTACCTATACAAAAACATGTGATATCATTACGTAAAATAAGCTTATTGTAAAATATTATGATTGATTCTATTATCTAAAATCTTACCATTTAGAACTTTTAGTCTATGTCTTCTATTTATCACATCTCGTAAAGTTCTAGAATCTGCTGCAAATCCTTCCCAACCAAATAGGACATATATAAACTACATGTCACAGGTACATACTCATAATATGTCTATAACTATATCGCATTTACGAGTTCGATATCTAGGTCTGTCTGCAGTATGTACCCTTATTTTGATGTATGTTTCATCCAAAGTGCCTATACAATTCTACAAAAACACATCGATGTAGAATGACTTATTTGTTATATTTTTCATGTAAATATAATATCAAACATATAAAATAATTATCATACCAGGAACAACTTCCATCGCTCATTTGCGCAATTTTTAGAAATGGGTTCCGACCGTGCAAATAATTGTGCTTGTATACATATTACTGTGGATAACACATTATTAAATATTCTACTCACCGTCTCACCCGACCTCTGAAAATTATGTGGAACCACCATATTTTTCACATGATGTGTAAGAATGTGTAAGAACATTGCTACTTGCTCATCGACTAGTATGTATTTTGATAGACGAAGTCCCCTACAAGTCGTTAACGTCTCAGACAATTTGAGAAACACCGGTCTACTCATTCTCAACATGTTAATACAAGTGATATCACTACCATGTATGATTTTATTGATGTAATTTCTTTTTTTTTTTATAAAAGTCAAGATTATAAGATATCGTAATTATACGTTTAGGCTATCCAACAATTAAAATTCCACCTAAGACACATAAATACCATAAAAAATTACAGCAAACTTCAATCCATTTCACTATAATGACTACAATCTTCTTTTTCTTATTGTTGAAAAAATTAGAGTGTAATTGATCCATAAATTATAATAACAAAACACAATATATACAAATATAATGTGATGCGCGTACCTAGATTGGATTTCGAACAGATTCGAATTCGTTTGGATTGTTAAATCGGCTCCGTTTGCTGAGTTTGAATCCAACACACCACTAAAACGAACAAGAGGTCAGTGTGTCGGTGGGAGGTTACCCCACCGAAAATACTCCGACGCTCAAGTCCGTAAAGCCTTCTAAATAATGAAAGGTAAACTGGAAAGCAAAAGAGAGTGTGAGAGAGTTGATCGGTCGGGAGTGCTGGCTTGTCGAGGACGTGAGCGATCGCTTCCTGCTCACAGAGAATGTGAGGAAGCGATATTCCGAAAGTATGGAAGCTTCTGAAAACGACTCTCAAAAAGCCGATTAGGTCTCCAGGAAGCTGAAGGCCTCAGGAGGGAGTTGGAGGACGGACTCTCGAATAGAGAGAATGAGGAGATGGACCTCTGTTTAAGCTCTATAAGCGTTCTTGGGTGAGACTCTATGAAGCCTTTCAGAAAGCTCATTTTCAGTGTTATTAGGAAGTTAAGTTATAGAGTGGCAAGAGAGCTTCTGTTTCTGAGTAAGCCTTCATTGTTTGCTCGTGAGCTCCTGTAAAAGCGTGTGTAAGAGCTTTTAAAAGCATGCAAGAGCATATAAGAGCCTGTAAGAGTACCTGTCTTCCAAAATAAAGGCCTTAAGCTTTTTATGGATAGCAGAAGGGCCTCCTCCTCTGGGCAAGGTGGCGTGCTCCTCGTGGACTAACAATGGCGGCCTTCTCAGAGTTGGTGGTCCTGACAGTCGTGATTTGACGGATCTCCTTTCTGTTGCATAGTACAATGGATCTTCAGATTGTCTCATGCTTTTGTGATCGTTCATTGGCGCTGAAGTCATTGCCGCCCTTTTTTTAGAAGATCAGCTTTTAGGAAGGGCACGTGGTCATGAAAGGACCGTTGCTTTTCGTACACGTGTTCGCCTGCCAATTTGGGCCTAGGTTATAGCAAGCTTAAAGCATTTATTGGCATGCCGCTACAGTGCATCTGGTCAACGCTCGAGTTGACCGTCTGTATGTGAATTAGCCGCCTACTAGAGTTCGGACGGTCAACACTGGTGTTGACCGTTTTGGGCCTTTCAGGATATGGGCATTCGCTTTCTGATGGGCCGTTTTTAAGTTGACAGTCAGTAAGCTGTTTTGGGCTTCCATTGACCTTGGGCCAGCCCAGATTCCAACGTACCCATCATAATGAATAAAAATTCTCCACATAAGCACATTGCACTATAACAAGAACCGTTAAAATATAATTTCACTATAAAAAATGAGAGAGAGTGTGAGCCAGGGAATTTTCATCTACCCTGTGACAATATATACACTGTAAACAAACAAAGAGCCAAGAAATTGCACATTGCACTCTCTCCTTTCTTGCTTATCTGAATTTACTCACAATTAACAACCACAAAAACAAACAAATTCTGTAGAAGGAGCCACAATTGATGTCTTTAAGTAAAATGCATCAATTTACACAAATAATAAAGCCGAAAATTTGAAATTAGCCTGAAATGTTAGTATATGACTTTTCATAATTTATTATTTCTAGATCTTTTCATTGCATTCGCTTACAATAAGAAACAAGGCCCAGCATTAAAGTAGTTGGCAGAGTGGAGAAATGGAAACTCTCTGATGTTGTTGAGTAACATGATAAAGTTTTATTGAAAAAACATGCAACTAGCTTTGGTTAGTAAATAGTAGTGGTTGAAGTCCATGTATTACATATTGGGTTCTTATCTTTTGCTTGGAAGCAGTATTCCAAATGTAACTTGCTTGAGCTTATTCCAAGTTAACATATATAAGGTTTTTTGTGGATATTTAACCTATCTATTGTTTCATTTATTAGGTATTTATACAAATTGACGTTGTGAGCAAAGATTTTGACAACATAGTGGAACTCCAATTAGGTGTACATGGCCATTTCCCCAAATTGAAGTAACTGCAACATTAGCACACAAAATTGAACTCATAAGTTGGTTAGCTTACAAAATTATTTATTTTGATTTTGATACTTGTATTGATATTAACGAGCTTTATATTTGTTTTCAATATGGATTGAGGCCTCCATCTAATAGAGGAAGAAGCGGCGAATTTGAAGTCACATATGTTGATTTCAATACCCACATCACCTGAGGTGAGCAGAAGCAAGCAATTTTTGAAAATTTGCAGGTTCTGATACCTGCCTTGTACTTTGACTTATCTCCCTCAACCTAATTTTTGACAACTTATGTGCAACCTGCTGGTTTCAAAACCGATAGGAAATCAACAAATTTCAAAGTTTTTTTTCCAAAAGGAAGAACTTCCATAGCTTCATCAAATGTGGTACCAGAAAAATAAACCAAATCTGCAGAATGATACCAAATGAAAAGCATATAAACAAAATACGTTGATGGCGAATTAAAAAAGTAAAACAAAATAGCATATAAAAAATCAATATCAAATACCAACCAATTTATTCCAATCGCGCCAAAGAGAATACTAAATGGATGATGAAAACACAACATACGTAACAAATTTGTGAAGAGTAGTTGAAGAAACGAATTTCACAAAATAACAGTTGAAGTGTAGGGTTTTAAAAATATTAGTACCTCGATTTTGAGTAGATGCTCAAATAGATGATTCTGATGCTCAAACGGAGTGTGAAAGTAGTAGAGAGAGAGAGAAGCGTAGGGTTTCGAGAGAGTGCGAACAGAGAGAACAAACGGTTTCGAGAAACAAAGAGAGTGGCTGTGACAGAGAGAAGCGTAGGGTTTCAAGAGAGAGAGAGCGGTTGCGAGAGAGAGAAGAGTAGGGTTTTCGAGAAAGAGAGAGAGCGGCTGCGAGAGAGGATAGCCCATATTAGATTAGGGTATTTTTGGAATATTATAAAAATTATACGGGAATAGCTTTTCCTTCTCATATGGGAATAAAAAAGACCTTCTTTCATTCGGGAATAACTATTCATTATAATAAAGGAATAACTATTCATTCAGAAATTATTATTCTAGGTAAAATGCAACCAAACAGTGAAATTTTTATTCTACTGAGAATAAGAAGGAAATAAAATTTCTATTCCCTTCAACCAAATATTACCTTAAAGAAAATGCTTAGACAATTGTTTGAATATTGCAAGATCGTAATATGGTCATGAATTTTGGTTGTTGTTCAACTTTGGTTATAAATTTTATATTATAAAATATGAGAGAAATCAATGATAATTTTAAAAAAATATATGAAAGTAATTTATTAGAAAATAATCAATAAATGTAAACTTTTTGGATTGTTTTTTTTTTATTTTAGGTAGTATTTTATATTTTTGTCATATTTAGAATGATGGGGTATATTTTATTTTAGGCATATATGTTTTACCGTTGTATGTATTTCGCGTGTATAAATACACACCCCCCGGTTTGTAATTAATAGGCTGCAGTGAAATGAAACGCGTAATTAATGGCGCTCAGCTTTCGTGCTTCCCAATGCTTCGTCCCTTTTTCAATAAAGGAACTCTGATTCCTTCCTGAGTGCTCTTCGTCGCCTCCCTCATCTTCGTCTTCCTCCTGTTCTTAGATTCGATTTTTCGTTTCTTGCATGGTATCGGAGAGAGAGAGAGAGACAATGGCACACCACACCTCTGCCGAACCCACATCGAGCACCAACGACGACAACCCATGTCTGTTGTTTACTCCAAACCCAGATTTGGCCTCCACGCAAACTCTTCTGATGTTCGAGAACCTCTCGGATCCCTACAATCCTTTTCGATTGGAAGCCGGTGACAGTCCGGCCGTTACTCTGGTAACCGATTTACTCTCAACCGATAATTATTCGACTTGGTCCCGGACCATACGTCGTGCCTTGAGGGCAAAGAACAAACTCCCCTTTATTGAAGGTACGATTCCTAAACCCTATGATCCCACAGATCCCCTTTTTGAACCATGGGGACGATGTAATAACATGGTGGTATCTTGGATACAAAACTCTATCAGTCCATCCATTAAATCCAGTGTGGTTTTTGTGGATGATGCTTCCGAAATTTGGAAGGAGTTGCGTGACCGATTCACGCAACAAAACGGGCCCCGTATTTTTCAGCTTAAGAAAGCTTTGGCAAACCTTTTGCAAGAACAAGATTCGGTTAGTTTATATTACGGCAAACTGAAAACAATCTGGGACGAGCTCCTCGTTTACGACCCTCTCCCAGATTGTAACTGTGGTAAGCTTAAAACTCTTGTCGAACGATATCAAAGGGATTGTGTTATACAATTTCTTATGGGTCTCAATGATTCATACACTAATGTGAGAGACCAAATCATGCTGATGGATCCCCTGCCCTCTGTAAATAAAGTTTTCTCCATCATACAGCAACAAGAACGACAACATCTAATGTTGTCTGTCGTTCACCCATTTGAAACGATGACTTTGTTTACAAAACGGGTCTTTAATTCCCCCAAAGGTAATGTGAAAAATAACCAACTGTCCAAGAAAGATCGGCCATTCTGTGTCCATTGCCGTGTCTCAGGACACACCATCCAGCAGTGTTTTAAGGCTGGGAATGCTGAAATACCGTTTTGCTCGCCCTGCCATAAATCGGGACATGTAGTTGATAAATGTTATCAACTCCACAAAATCACAAATCATATGGTAAGAATGGTTCCACCACTTTTTCGGCCAATCACTCGAGTTTCACTACTACTGCTGGTTGCGAGAACAATGAAGGAGACAAAGTTGCTTTAACCAAAGCCCAATTCAAGCAACTGATGAATTTAATCCAACCAAAGGATTCGGCTTCCTCTACTCAGACAGCAAAACAGACTTCGTCTCTGCTTGACCCCCTCGGTGATCAACTCAGAACGAGTAACATGACTGGTATTGATGTTTGTTCTGTCTCTTATGTATGTGACAAAAATAATATTTGGATATTGGACACCGGAGCCATAGATCACATGATCTGTGACCCCTCTTTATACTTCCGGCAGAAAATTCTCATTTCCAGCTCCGTAAAACTGCCGGATGGCTGCAAAGTCCCTGTATCCCACTTTGGTGACGTGAAACTGACTCTAAGGATAACACTTGAAAACGTTTTATGTGTTCCATCCTTCACTTTTAATTTAATTTCGGTAAAAGCTCTTGCTCATTCTGTTGGTTGTTGCATTTTCTTTGCTAACATTTGTTTAATTCAGGACCTTGCCTCCTGGACAACGATTGGGATGGGTGAAGAACGAAACAGTTTATATTATCTAGTGAATAAGGATGTTCATCCGAACACCTTGGCTGGCCTTCTCTCAAAATATTCGAAGCCCCTTATGACGACTTCCGCTAATTATGTTTCATTACCGCATAATTTATGGCATTATAGAATATGACACATTTCACATTTTAGGATTCAATTGATACAAGATCCAGTTGTAAAAGAAGGATTACATTCTCTTAATAATAATCCCTGTTCCTTTTGCCACATGGCTAAACAACGTCGCCTTCCATTCACTCCCAGCATTCACAAGTCACGCACACTTTTTGCCGTGGTGCATTGTGACCTGTGGGGGCCCTTCTCAGAAGTTTCTCATGATGGGTATAAGTATTTCTTGACTATCGTGGATGACCTTTCAAGAAGTACGTGGATTTATCTTCTAAAAAAAAATCCGACACAAAATTGTGCTTAGAAGCTTTTTATAACCTTGTTAAAACACAATTTAATGTTCACATTAAAACAATTCGTTTCGACAATGTGTCCGAATTCAGTCTGGGAGATTTCTACAGTAAACGGGTTGTTGTCCACCAACACAATTGTGTGGAAACACCACAGTAAAATGGTATTATTGAACGTAAATACTAACATTTATTAAATGTGGCTAGAACAATTAGATTTCAAGCAGGACTTCCCTTAAAATTCTGGACTGACTGTATTCTAACTGCTGCCTACATTATAAATAGAACCCCCACTCCCGTGCTGCAAAATACAACTCCATATGAAGTCCTCTTTGGAATCAAACCAAGTTATGAACACTTTCGTGTAATTGGGTGTTTGTGTTTTGCTTCCACCATTTCTCACGGACGAAAGAAATTTGATTTTAAAAGTAGAACTTGTGTATTTTTGGGATATCCTTTTGGTGTCAAAGGCTACAAATTACTGGACTTAGATAACCGCACAATTTTTAATTCTAGGGATGTCATCTTCCACGAACCATATTTTCCTTTCCAACAAGACTACAACGAAACAATTCCCAACGTGTCTTCTGATTAACAATTCCCAAACATTACACAAAACGACCACATGCATCCAACAACCATTATCAACACAAATCTCCCAACCACAGAATCTTGTGACAATGTAGAACCTAATTTGAGCCCCATCCAGAAACCATCAGGCACTGAACAATAAGCCCTTAATAATGCCCCACAATCTAGTACCTCTCACGAACCAATCATCAACTCCCAATCGCCCGTCAAAGACAAAACTTCCATTCGTCGAACCACCAGAACTAGGAAAGCTCCTCAATATATAAAAGATTTTCATTGTAATCACACATCCCATACTACGACCACTCAACCAATAGTACCACACACCTCTGGGCAACCCTATTCCTTTGAACATTACATATCATATCAAAAATTGTCTCCAGCTTACAGCCTTTTTTCATCATCAATCTCCTCCCACACCGAACCACAGACTTATGTTCAAGTCGTTTCTGATCCAAATTGGCGTAAATCTATAAATGAAGAGTTATGCACCTTAGAATCAAATAAGACCTGGATGGTTACCGATTTGCCCCCAGGCAAGAAAGCAATCGGGTGTCGCTATGTCTTCAAATTACAACTCAACAGTGATGGCATCATTGAAAGATATAAATGCCATTTAGTAGCGAAAGGATACACGCAACAAGAAGGGGTAGATTACCATGAAAGTTTTTCTCCAATTGCTAAACTCACCACTGTACGCTGTCTCTTGGCGGTTGCGGCCATCAACGGATGGCATTTATATCACTTTGATGTTAACAACGCCTTTTTAAACGGAACCCTAAATGAAGAAATCTACTTGAAACCACCACCTGGCTACGCCATAACAAAACCCAACCAGGTCTGTAAACTGTCAAAAAGCATTTACGGCCTTCAACAAGCTTCCAGACATTGGTACTCCAAGTTATCCAGCTCCTTGATACTCTTTGGTTTCACTCAATCAAAGGCCGATTACAGCTTATTCACTAAGCAAGACAGTAAATCCTTTACAACACTTCTCGTATACGTTGATGATATCATTGTTGCTAGTAACTGATTGGATACCATAACTTCCCTCAAAACCTTCCTTAATCGCATCTTCAAAATCAAAGACTTAGGGGTCCTTCGGTACTTGGTATAGAAGTTGCTCGATCACAACAGGGCATCCATATCTGTCAAAGAAAGTATACCCTGGATATCCTGACCGACTCTGGCATCACCGGTTGCAAACCTCACAAATTGCCCATGGAACAAAACTTGAAATTAAGTAAAGAAAACGGTGTTACCCTCGTAAATCCCAGCCAATATCGTCGTCTCATTGGTCGCCTTCTTTACCTCACTATTACTCGATCAGACATCGCTTATACAGTTCAAATTTTAAGCCAGTTTATGAACCAACCTACCTCAAATCATTTACATGCAGCACACCAAGTTTTGCGATATTTAAAACTCAACCCTGAACAAAGAATATTACTTTCGTCCACATCCACTATCCAACTGCGGGCCTTTTGCGATGCTGATTGGGCATCTTATCCCGACACTCGTAGATCCCTCACCGATTATTGTGTTTTTTTGGGAGACTCACTTATTTCCTGAAAATGCAAGAAACAATCCGTAGTTTCTCGCTCCTCTGCTGAAGCAGAATATCGTTCCATGGCTACAACTTATTATGAATTATCTTGGCTTCGTTATATTTTGACCGACTTGCAGGTTTCACATCCCCATGCAGCATTACTATATTGTGATAATCAAGCCGTCCTCCACATTACAACAAACCCGATCTTCCATGAACGTACCAAACATATCGAGCTGTATTGCCATCTCATTTATGACAAAATTCAAGACGAACATATTCGACCTCATCACGTCACCACTCACAAACAGCTAGCGGACATCTTCACCAAGCTACTTCCTTCACATCGGTTGAACTTTCATTTGTCCAAGATGGACATTATCAATATACATGCTCCATATTGCGGGGGACTATTAGAAAGTAACCAGTAAATTTTAATTAGATATTAATATTTTAGGTTATATTTTATTTCTAGGAAGTATTTTATATTTTTGTCATATTAGGGTTGATGGTGTATATTTTTTTCCGTTGTATATGCATGTATATATATACACATTTTTCGCCTGTAATAATTGTGTGCACAGTGAAATGAGAAAGAGCATTGATTGCGCTCGGTTTTTGCCCCTTTCCAATGCTTCGCTTTTCAACGAAGGATTTCTGATTTCTTCATGAGTACTCCTCGTCGTCTCCCTCAGCTTCGTCTTCCTCAGCTTCGTCTTCTTCTTCTTCCTCGATCCGTCTTGGTTTCTTACACCAGGAAGTGTGCATAGATTATATATATATATATATATATATTAGTCAATAGATCCCTGATATTGATATTTTTTTCTCAGATTATTGAAGCATTGAATTGAACTCATTTGACTTACCTCAATCGGCCTTAGATTTGCAGTGCATAAAATTCTTTCAGGACAATCAAATGATATGGAAAACAGAATAACTGGACCAAACCGTCCACAGCACAGCACCAGTCGTCTGTGTATAGGCGTCAGTTTGAAACTTGAAACTAGAAGCCCTTCAGAGTCCACAAACAGCTATACGGCATTAACAAACTAATGAAAAAAATATAATATGGATAGAAATAACAACTAAATATGAAGATAATATGATCCTAAAATGAGGGGGAAAAAGGCCATAAAAAATGCAGGCTTATGTTCTGTCAAATTTCAGCAACATATTTTCAGATGACCGTCTTCCGTTCCAACTAGAAACAACCGTGAATATGGAAGAACAATTATCCTAGATAAAACCGACATGTTTCTTGCTCCTCGATCTGCTGTATATAAGGCCTGAGACACAATATGATGCTGCCCATCCTGTCAAATTGCATCAGCAGATGTCAACACGAGTATGAAAAAAGGGCTGCTTAATGCATGATATTCCAACATCGTGAGGCCTGGGAAGGGTTAGATATACACAACCTTATATATTGACATTCAAAGAAGTTGGATCCATTGTTTGAATCCATGACTTTCTAATTAAAATGGAGCAACCTCATCATTGCTAAATAATGTTCCAATTTTACATTAAATTGGTGCAATGAAGGAAGAAAGCAGATTAACTCGAGTATGAAGCATGCCAAATTGCGGAACTGACAATAGAAACGAATTTGTTCTATTTGAATAAGGAATGCAGACAAGCAGAAAAGAGCCGAGGAAGGTGTCGTGATCTCAACAAACTGAAGCAGAAAACTCAATAAAATTATGAATTACAGCAATCAACCATATTCGCAGGGTGATAACCTGAACTTCGACAAAAAAGTATCAGGTAATATAACAAAATACAAAGTAAAAAGACGTTTCGAAGCATACTTACCATGAGAAGAAAACAATAAAAAGAAAACACAATCTACTGTTTAAATCACTCAACCGCCTTCATTGTATATAAAGTTATGAAAATATTTCTCCGGAGACCCTAGATAACATATCGGGACGGGACCACCAGGGATGAATGATCCTGCCATTTTCAGTAGATGCTCTGGGAAGCTGTTGCCGCACTTCATGCATGAAAACAAGAATTTGGGAGTATGGTTTTGGTACGGTATGGGTAGGCCACAATAACTGTGCTCTGTTAGCATCCGGAAGACCTCATTGGGTTGTCGAAGCATATTAAAAAGGAAAAGGATGGCTCTTTCCTTTGATTGCTTTTTATTTAAATAAGAAAGAATAAATTAAATAAAAAGTCAATGTACAATGGGAGTCAAAAGGCATCCATCAATAGTGAGGATAACAAAACATAAAACCCTCGAATTTGATTCTAATAACAGCCCTTCCCTATGATGAGGACTAAGGGTCGGAGAGATTGCCCATTACATAGTGGCACATTGACATGCATAAGACGTCTAAAAATACAAAACCGGAAGACTCTAGCTTGCCTCTAAATATTCCATCTACATAAAATAGATTGCACGTGATCATTTGCTGGTATTGTCTCAAATCTCAGCAACAATGAGTTGTGTAGTGTCAGGAATTCCTTCATATCCAAACACAATTATGTTCCTCAAGGGCTAAATCCAGCACACCGTTGCCCCTAAAGAAATCTTAACGATAGTAACAGCGAAATTCTTGCCCCTCCAGTTGTGACCTGCCTAATAAATGCCATTCTTCCACTCCTCCCAAGGCCAACTACCCCTACTAGTCTGTCTCAGCCAAGCCCAAATCGCTTTTGAGAAGGAGCATTTGAAAAAGTCGATGAGAACGAGATTTAGGGCTCATTCCACAAAAGGCGCAATAGAGAATCACATTCGGAAGACCCAGATATAATTGAGAGTCACACTCTTATCGCCAACCATAATATAAAGAACGAGCAGGGGTCCTACCGCATGGCCAAATGAGAGAATATCATGCCACCTTCCTGCCGGATTTGGCAAAAGTATGAAGATAAGAGGAGACGTAAATACACCGTCCATAGATAATACCCACCTGATGTTGGCTCATGGATGGGCATGGATGATATAATGTCAGCAAGTGTAGAATTTGTCTCATTGACCAGCACCACCTATTTTGATAAATAATTTTTCTGATCCTATCAGAGTGAGAAAAGCCTCCTGGCAACCCTTCATCCCTAGAGAGCTGATCCACTAGGACCTCAAGAGGGTGCCATCTATCCAGCCATAAGAAAGTATTTTGTCCATTACCAACGATGTGCCGAAAATATGGTATCATTTTCTCCCTTATCTGAACAATTTTTCTAAGGCTCCGAGGAACGGTGTAAGGGAATTGGATCTCCTAGAAACAGCGCCCTTTAAGTCTAAACAATTGGAACCACTCAAGCCAAGTAGAAGAACTAGGGAAGTAGATAATACGCCAAGTAAGTTTATAAATAAGAGCCTCGTTTCATAGAAACAGGTTTTTGATACCCAATCTATCTTCCTGTTTAGGCTTGTAAACATCCCTCCATGCATCTTTCGCTAAGAAACAATAGGTTTTCGCTCCATGCTAGACAAACTACCGAAAGAGAGCTTCCAACCTCTTCAATACCTTAGTGGGAAAAATGAAAATGGAAGCCTAATAAGTGGTCATATTAGAGAGGATAGATTGAATGAGTTGCAACGCCATTTGTTCCTCCAAGAAGCAATCCGCTTTGCCTTTGCCACTTAGAGCCGCACAATCTGATAATCTAAGTTTCGATGAAATAAGTGAAACACCAAAGTACTTGACAAGCAACTTTCCCATTAGGAATCCTGAGAAGAAATGTTACGTGCACACAGGCGTGACTCAAACATAGCGCAGAAAATAGAGAAAAATCGAGAAAAGGGAAGGGGAGTTCAGGCAGAAAAACTAGAGAGAAGATGGGATGAGAGAGAAGATAGAGAGAAGACTGAGAGAGAGGCAGAGAAAGTAGAGAGGGAGTAGAAGAGTGAGACGAGGAAAATTTTCTTCTCCCTTTTACTATTCTAATTAGTTTTTATATATACAGTAAAATACCAACCGAATCGGTTGGAAACCAACCAACAACCAACCAAAAACAGAATAAGAAAACAACAAAGGGGAATAAGGAAACCGAAGGAAGGGAAACGGGAAACAGAAAAGGGGAAAAGAAATTAGGCCCAATAAGTAAATGTATTTCCCGAATTAGGCTCGTAACATTGCGGTTCCCATCAAAAGAACCTTATCCTCGAGGTTGAACAAGGGAGGGTTCGGACAAAATTTAACAACGACTTCCCAAGTGGACTCGAAATTCCAACCAATCCAACCCTCAGTATCAAACTCTAGCGCTGAAAAGGCGGTGCAAATCAGAAGGGATGCAAATGTTGCCAAAGCCAATGCACTGACACTTTCGTAAGTGTTTGAATTTTTGGCATCGGAATCAAACAAC
>JAOVVI020008710.1:0-14038 GCA_028571085.2 Nepenthes alata
TTGGCGCGACACTGGAGGTGCTGGGTGGGACACTTGCGGTGCTGGGAGCAAAACTCCCGGTGGAGGGCGCGACACTGGAGGTGATGGGTGTGACACTGGCTTTGCTGGGTGCAACACTGGAGGTGCTGGGACCGATAATGGCGGTGATGGGCGCAACACTGGAGGTGATGGGAGCGACACTCGCGGTGCTGGGCACGACATTTGAGATGTTGGGAGCGACACTCACGGTGCTGGGCACCACATTGGAGGTCCTGGGAGTGACACTGCCATTGCTGGGCGTGACACTGGAGGTGCCGGAAGCGACGCTCGCGGGGTTCGGCGCAACACTGGAGGTGCCGGGAGCGACACTCGGGGTGCTGGGTGCGACTCTGTGCTGGGAGCGAAACTCGCGGTGCTGGGCGCAACACTGGAGTTGCTGGGAGCGACACTCGCGGTGCTGGGTGTGACACAGGTGGTGCTGGGAGCGACACTTAGGGTGCTGGGCACGACACTTGAGGTGCTTGGAGTGACACTCGGGGTGCTGGTCGCGACACTGGAGGTGCTGGGAGCGACACTCGCGGGGCAGGGTGCAACACTGGAGGTGCTGGGAGCGACTCTGCCGTTGTTGGGTGTGACAATGGAGCTGCTGGGAGCGACACTCACGGTGGTTGGTGCGACATTAGAAGTGCTGGGAGTGATACTCGCGGTACTGGGCACGACACTGGAGGTGCTGGGAGCGACACTCGCGGTGCTGGACGTGACACTGCAGCTGCTGGGAGCAACACTCGCACTACTGGGCACGACACAGGAGGTGCTGGGAGTGACACTCGCAGTGCTAGCCGTGACTCTAGAGGTGGTGGGTGCGTCATTGGCATTTCTGGGTGCGACACTGGAGGTGCTCGGAGCGACACTCACGGCGCTGGTCACGACACTAGAGTTGTTGGGAGCGACACTCGCAGTGCTGGGCGGGACACTGGAGGTGCTGGGAGCGGCACTGGGGGTGTTGGGCGCTACACTGGAGGTGCTGGGAGAGACACTCGGGGTGCTGGGCATGGCCCTTGAGGTTCTCGGAGTGACACTCGCGGTGCTGGTCGCGACACTGGAGTTGCTGGGAGCGACACTCGTGATGGTGGGCGGAACAATGGAGGTGCTGGGAGCGACACTCGGGGTGTTGGGCGCTATACTGGAGGTGTTGGGAGCGACACTCAGGGTGCTGACCGTGACACTACAAGTGCTGGGAGCGACACTCACGGTACTGGTCGTGGCACTGGAGGTGATGGGTGCGACACCGCCGTTGCTATGCGCTTCACTGGACGTGTTGGGACCGACACTAGAGGTGCTTGGAGCGGCACTGCAGGTACTGGTAGCGACACTGGCGTTGCTGGATGCGACATTGATGGTAGGAGGAGCGACACTCGCGGTGCTGGGCACGACTCTGGAGGTGTTGGGAGTGACACTCGTGGTGCTGGGCAAGACACTTGAGGTGCTAGGAGTGACACTCGGGGTGCTAGGCGCGACACTGGAGGTGCTAGGAGTGACACTGCCGGTGCTAGGAGTAACCGTCGCGGTGCTTGGCGCATCACTGGAGGTACTGGGAGGGACACTCGCGGTGCTGGGAGCGACACTGGAGGTGCTGTGTGCAACATTGGCGTTGCTGGGTGCAACACTAGAGGTGCAGAGAGCATCACTAGGGATGCACGGTGCGACACTAGAGTTGCTGGGAGTGACACTCGCGGTGCTGGGCTCGACACTGGAATTGCTGGGAGCGACACTAGCGGTGCTAGGCACAACACTGGAGGTAATGGGTGGGACACAGGAGGAGCTGCGAGGGACACTCGCAGTGCTCGGCGCAATACTAGAGGTGCTGGGAGGGACACTGGCGGTGATGGGCGCGACACTGGAGGTGTTGGGAGCGACACTCGCGGTGCTAGGCACGACACTGGAGATGCTAGGTTCGACACTCGTGGTGCTGATCGCGACACGGGAGTTGCTAGGAGCGCTGCTCGCGGTACTGGGCGCAACACTGGAGGTGCTGGGAGCGACACTTGTGGTGTGGGGTGCAAAACTGTAGGTGTTGGGAGCGACACTCGCGGTGCTGCGCACGACACTGGAGGTGCTAAGAGCGACACTCGCGGTGCTGGGCCCAACGGAGGTGCTAGATGCGACACTGGCATTTCTGGGCGCGACATTGGAGGTTCTGGGAGGGACAATCGGGGTGCTAGGCATGACACTGGTTGTGTTTGGAGCGACACTCAGGGTGCTGGGCGTGACAGTGTAGGTGTTGGGAGTGACACTCACGGTACTAGGCGCGACACTTGAGGTGTAGGAAGCAACACTCGGGTTGCTTGGTGCGACACTGCAAGTCTTTGGTGCGACACTCACGACGTTGGGCGCGACACTGGAGGTGCTTGGAACGACACTGGCAGTGCTGGGTGTGACACTAGAGGTGCTGGGTGTGACACTCGCGGTGCTGGGCGTGACACTGGAGGTGCTGGGAGCGACCCTCGCGAAACAGGGTGCGACACTGGAGGTGCTGGGTGCGACATTGGCGTTGCTGGGCATGACACTGGTGGTGGTGGGAGCGACACTCACGGTGCTAGGTGCGACATCGGAGGAACTGGGAGTGACACTCGGGGTGCCGGGCACTACACTTGAGGTGCTAGGATCGACCCTCGCGGTGCTGGGCGCGACACTGGAGGTGCTGGGAGCCACACTCGTGTTGCTGGGCGCGACACAGGAGGTGCTGGGAGCGACACTCGCGGTGCTACGCACGACACTGGAGTTGCGGGGAGCGACATTCACGGTGCTGGACGTGACACTAGAGGTGCTGGGTGTGACAATTGTAGTGTTGGGCACGACACTCGCGGTGTTGCGTGCAACACTGGAGGTGCTGGGAGTGACACTAGAGGTGCTGCGCATGACACTTGAGGTGCTGGGAGCAACACTCACAGTGCTGGGCGCAACACTGGAGGTGCTGGGTGTGACACTCGCGTTGCTGGGGGTGACACAGGAGGTGCTGTGAGAGACACTCGGGCTGCTTGGCGTGACACTAGAGGTGCTGGGAGCGACACTCGCGTTTCTGGGCGTGACACTTGAGGTGCTGGGAGCGACACTGGCAGAGATGGGCCCGACACTAGAGGTGCTGGGAGCGACACTCGCGGCGCTGGGTGCGACTTTGGAGGTGCTGGGACCGACACTCACGGTGGTGGATGCGACACTTGAGGTGTTGGGTGCGACAGTTGCGTTGCTGGGCGTGACACTGGAGGTGATGGGAGCGACACTCGGGGTGCTGGGCGCAACATTGGAGGTGCTGGGAGTGACACTAGTGGTGCTGGACGCAACACCGGAGGTGTTGGGTGTGACATTGGTGTTGCTGGGAACGACAATGGATGTGCTGGGAGCGACACTCGGTGTACAGGGCGTGACACTAGATGTGCTGGGAGCGACACTCGCGGTGCTCGATGCGACACTTGAGGTGCGGGGAGCGACACTAGGATCGCTGGGAGCGACACTCACGACGCGACACTCGAGGTGTTGGCAGTGACACTCGCGGTGCTGGGCACAAAATCGAAGGTGTTGGGTGCGATACTGGCATTGCTGGGCACGACACTCGGTGTACTGGGCGTGACACTTGATGTGCTTGGAGCGATAGTCGCAGTGCTGGGCGCTACATTGGAGGTGCTAGGAGCGACACTAGCGGTGCTGGGTGCGACAGTGAAGGTGCTGGGAGTGACACTCGCAGTGCTTGGCGTGACAGTGGAGGTGCTGGGAGCGACACTCACGGTCCTGGTTGCGACACTAGAGGTGCTTGGATCAACACTTGCGGTGCTTGGCTCGACACTAGATGTGCTGGGTGCGACACTAGCGTTGCTAGGCGTGGCACTGGAGGTGCTGGGAGCGACACTCGTGGTGCGCGGTGCGACACTTGAGATGCTGGGCGTGACACTCGTGGTGCTGGGCAGACACTGGAGGTGCTGGGAGTGACACTTGCGGTGCTGGGCGTGACACTAGAGGTCTTGGGGGCGACACTCGCGGAACTTGGTGAGACATTGGACGTGCTGGGTGCGACACTAGCGTTGGTTGCGTGGCACTTGATGTGCTGGGAGCGACAATTGCAGTGCTAGGCGTGACACTGGAAGTGTTGGGTGTGACACTGGAAGTGCTAGGTGCGACACTGGTGGTGCTGGGAGTGACACTAGCGGTGCTGGGCACGACACTAGAGGTTCTGGGAGAGACACTCGCGGTGCCGGGTGCAACACTGGAGGTGCAGGGTACGACACTGGCATTGCTAGGCGCGACACTAGAGGTGCTGGGAGCGACACTAGGGGTGCTTGGCACGACACTAGAGGTGGTAGGAGCGACACTCGTGTTGCTGGTTGCGACACTGGAGGTGCTGTGAGCGACACTCGCGGTGCTTGGCGCGACACTGGAGGTGCTGAGAGCGACACTCGCGGTGCTGGGCGCGACGCTAGAGGTGCTGGGCATGACACTGGAGGTGCTGGGAGCAACACTAGCAGTGCTGGGTGAGACACTGGAGGTGCTGGGAGCGGCACTCGCGGGGCTGGGCACGAGACTTGAGGTGCTGGGAGCGACACTCATGGTGCTTGGCGTGACACTGGATGTGCTGGGTGCAACAGTAGCGTTACTGGGCGCGGCACTGGAGGTGCTGTGAACGACACTCGTGGTGCTGGGCGTGACAATTGAGGTGCTGGGAGCAACACTCGTGGTGCAGGGTACGACACTGGGGGTGTCGGGAGGGACACTAGGGGTGCTGGTTGCGACACTGGAGGTGCTGGGAGCGACACTCCGGGTGCTGGCCATGACCCTGGAGGTGCTTGGAGTGACGCTCGCGGTGCTGGGCGCGACACTGGAGGTGCTGGGTGCGACACTAGAGGTGCTGGGTGTGGCACTGGAGGTTCTAAGAGCGACACTCGCGGTGCTGGGCGCGACACTGGTGGTGTTGGGAGCGACCCTCGCTGTGCTGGGCGTGGCACTGGAGGTGTTGGTAGCGACACTAGCGGTGCTGGGATCGACACCGGAGGTGTTGGGAGCGACACTCGCGGTGCTTGGCGCGACACTGGAGGTGGTGGAAGCGACAATCAAGTTGCTGGGCGTGACACTGGAGGTGAAGGCGGCATGACTCGTGGTGCTAGGCGCGACACTGGAGGTGCTTGGAGAGACACTCGCGGTGCTGGGCGCGACACTAGAGGTGCTGGGAGTGACACTGGCGGCGCTGGGTGCGACACTGGAGATACTGGGAGCGGCACTTGAGGTTGGTTGGCGCGACACTAGAGGTGCTGGGAGCGACACTGGCGGTGTTGGGCGCAACACTGGAGGTGCTGGGTGCGACACTGGCGTTGCTGGGCGTAATAATGGCGGTGCTGGGAGCGACACTGGAGGTGCTAGGGGCGACAGTCGGGGTGCTGGGAGCGACATTGGAGGTGTTGGGCGCCACACTGGCGTTGCTGGTCGTGACACTGGAGGTGCTGGGAGTGACACTCGGTGTGCTGGGCACGACATTGGAGGTGCTGGGAGCGACACTAGCGCTGCTGGACGAGACAATGGCGGTGCGGGGAGTGACACTGGCGGTGCTAGGCGCAACATTGGAGTTTCTGGGTGCGACATTAGCGTTGCTGGGCGCGACACTTGAGGTGCTGGGAGTGACACTCGCGGTGCTGGGTGCGACACTGGAGGTGCTCTGAGCGACACTTGCGCTACTTGGCGCAATACTGGAGGTGCCAGGATCGACACTTGCGGTTCTGGGTGCGACAATGGAGGTGATGTGAATGACACTCGGGGTAATGGGCGCGACACTGGACGTGCTGGGAGCGACACTGGAGGTCATGGACACGACACTGGAGGTCCTCGGGGCACACTCGCGGTCCTTGGCGCGACACTAGAGGTGCTGGGTGTGACACTAGCATTGCTGGGCGCGGCAATGGAGGTGCTGCGAGCGACACTCAAGGTGCTGGGTGTTACACTTGAGGTGCTAGGAGCGACACTCACGATGTTGGGCGCGAGACTAGAGGTACTGGGAGTGACACTAGTGGTGCTGGACGTGACACTGGAGGTGCTGGGAGTGACACTCGCAGTGCAGGGCGCAGCACTGGAGGTGCTGGGTGCGACACTAGAGTTGCTGGGCGCGAAACTAGAGGTGCTGGGAGCGACGCCCGAGGTGCTTGGCATGACACCAAAAGTGCTGGGAGCGACACTCACGTTGCTGGATGCGACACTTGAGGTACTGGGAGCGACACTGGAAGTGCTGGGCGCGACACTGGAGGTGCTTGGAGCGACACTCGTGGTGCTGGGCGTGACACTGGAGGTTCTGGGAGCGACACTCGCGGTGTTGGGCGCGGCGCTGGAGGTGCTGGGTGCGAAACTTGCGTTGCTAGGCATGATACTGGAGGTGCTGGGAGGGACAATCGCGGTACAGGGCATGACACTACATGTGGTGGGAGCAACACTCGCAGTGCTGGGTGCTACATTGGAGGTGCTTGGAGCGACACTAGTGGTGCTGAGCGTCGACACTGAAGGTACTGGGAGCAACACTTGCGGTGCTGGGCATGACACTGGGGTCGATTGGAGCAACAGTCGCGGTGCTTGGAGCGACACAGGAGGTGCTGGGAGCGACACTCGCGGTGTTGGGTGAGACACTGGATGTGCTGGGAGCGACACTCGGGCTGTTGGGGGCGACACTGCAGATGTTAGGAGTGACACTCGTTGTGCTAGCCGTTACACTGGAAGTGATGGGTGCGACACTGGCGTAGCGGGGCACAACACTGGAGGTGCAGGGAGCGACACTGGGGGGTCTGGTCGCGACACTGGAGGTGGTGGGAGCGACACTCGGCGTGCTTGGTGCGACACTGGACATGGTGGGATCGACACTCGCGGTGCTTGGCGCGACACTGGAGGTGCTGGGAGTGACACTCGCGGTGCTGGGCACGACACTGGATTTGCTGGGAGTGACCCTGGCAGTGCTGGATGCGACACTGGAAGTGCTCAGAGCGACACTCGCGGTGCTAGGTGCGACACTGGAGGGGATGGGACCGGCACTTGTGGTGCAGGGCGCGACACTGGAGGTGCTGGGACCAACCCTTGCGGTGCTTGGAGCGTCGCTAGAGGTGCTGGGTGTGACACTGGCGTTGCTTGGCGCGGCACTAGAGGTGCTGGGAGCGGCACTCGGGGTGCTCGATGCGACACTTGAGGTGCTGGGAGGGACACTTGCGGTGCTGGGAGCGACACTAGAGGTGGTAGGCGCGACACTGAAGGGGCTGGGAGTGACACTCGCGGTGCTGGGTGCAACACCCGAGGTGCTAGGTGTGACACTGGCATTACTGGGTGCGACACTGGCGTGGCAACGCGCGTTACTGGAGGTGCTAGGAGTGACACTCGGGGTGCAAGGCGGGACACTAGATGTGTTGGAAGTGACACTCGGGGTGCTGGGCGCTACACTGGAGGTGCTGGGAGCGACACTAGCGGTGCTGGGCATGACACTGGAGGCACTTTGAGTGACACTCGCGCTGCTGGGCGCGACACTGGAGTTGCTGGGAGCGACACTCGTGGTGCTGGGCGCGACACTGGAGGTACTGGGAGTGTCACTTGGGGTGCTGGGTGCGACACTAGAGGTGTTGGGAGCGACACTCGGGGTGTTGTGCCCGACATTGGAGGTACTAGGTGTGACACTCGCGGTGATGGGCATGACACTTGAGGTGCTGGGAGCGACACTCATCGTGCTGGGCGCAATAAAGGACCTGCTGGGTGGGACACTGGTGGTGCTGGGAGCGACACTCGAGGTGCTTGGCGCCACACTAGAGGTGCTAGGAGTGGCACTCGCGTCGCTGGGTGCGACACTTGAGGTGCTGGGAGTGACACTGGCAGTGCTAAGTGCGACACTGGCGGTGCTGGGCCCGACACTAGAGGTTCTGGGACCGACACTCGCGGTGTTGGGCGCGACACTGGAGGTGCTGGGTGCGACACTTGCATTGTTGGGCGTGACACTGGAGGTGCTAGGAGCGACACTCGGGGTGCTGGGCGGGACACTGGAGGTGCTGGAAGCGATACTCGGGGTGCAAGGTGCGACACTGGAGATGCTGGGTACAACACTCGGGGTGCTTGGCGCGACACTAGAGGGTTCTGGGAATGACACTCGCGTTGCTGGGCGTGACATTTGAGGTGCTATGAGTTACCCAAGCAGTGCTGGGCGTGACACTGGAGGTGCTGGGAGCGACACTCGTAGTGTTGGGCGCGACACTGGAGGTGCTAGGATCGACACTCGCGGTGTTGGGCACGACACTAGAGGTGCTCAGTGCGACACTTGCATTGCTGGGAGCGACACTGGAGGTGCTTGGAGTGACACCCGGGGTGCTGGCCGCGACATTGGAGGTGCTGGCAGCGACACTTGCGGTGCTGGACACGACACTAGAGGTGCTGAGAGCGACACTCACGGTGCTGGGCGCAACACCGGAGGTACTGGGTGCGGCACTGGCGTTGCTGGGTGCGATAATTGAGGTGCTGGGAGCGACACTCGGAGTACAGGGCGTGACACTAGATGTGCTCGGAGCGGCACTCGCGATGCTGGGTGCTTCATTTGATGTGCTTGGAGCGACAGTAGCCGGTGCTGGGCGCGACACTGAAGGTGCTGGGAGCGACACTCGCGGTGCTGGCCGTGGCACTGGGGTCACCGGAAGTGACACTCGCTGTGCTTGGCACGACACTGGAGGTGCTGGGAGCGGCACTCTAGGTGCTGGGTGCGACACTGGATGTGCTAGGAGCGATATTTGACTTGTTGGGGGCGACATTGCAGGTGCTGGGAGTGACACTCGCGCTGCTGGGATTGACACTGGAAGTGCTTGGTGCGACACTTGCATAGTGGTGCATGACACTAGAGGTGCTGGGAGAGACACTTGGGGGTCTTGGCGCGACACTGGAGGTTGTGGGAGCGACACTCGGGGTGCTTGGCGCGACACTGGATGTGTTGGGAGTGACACTCGCGGTGCTTGGCACGACACTGGAGGTGCTGGGTGCGACACTCGTGGTGCTGGGCGCAACACCGGAGGTGCTGGGTGCAACACTGGCATTGTTGGGCGCAACACTGAAGGTGCTGGGAGCAATAATCGGGGTACAGTGCGTTACACTAGATGTGGTGGGAGCGACACTCGCGATGCTAGGCGCAACACTTAAGGTGCTGGGAGCGACCATTGCGGTGCTGGGCGTGACACTGGGGTGGGTGGGAGCGACACTCGCGGTGGTTGGCACAACACTGGAGGTGCTTGGAGGGACACCAGCGGTGCTGGGTGAGACACTGAAGGTGCTAGGAGCGACACTCTCGGTGTTGTGCGCGACACTGGAGGTGCTGGTTGCGACACTTGCGTTGCTAGGCGTGACATTGGAGGTGCTAGGAGCGACAATAGGGGTGCTGGGCGCGACAGTGGAGGTGCTGGGTGTGACACTCTGTGTGTAGGTCATGACACTACAGGTGCTAGGAGCGACACTCGGGGTGCTTTGGTGCGACACTTGAGGTGCTTAGGGCGACACTCGCGGTGCTGGGCACAACACTAGAGGTGCTGGGAGTGACACTAGCGGTGCTGGGCGCGACACTAGATTTCCTGGGAGCGGGTGTTGGGCGCAACACTGGAGGTGATGGGTGCGACATTGGCGTTGCTCGGTGCGACATTGGAGGTGTAGGGCGCGACACTGCAGGTGCAGGGCGCGACACTGCAGGTGCAGGGCGCGACACTGCAGGTGCAGGGCGCGACACTGCAGGTGCTGGGTGCGACACTCGGGGTGCTTAGCGGGACACTGGAAGTGCTGGGAGAGACATTCGGGTTGCTGGGTGGTACACATTAGGGGCTGGGAGCAACACTAGTAGTGCTTGGCGCGACACTAGAGGAGCTGGGAGAGACACTTGCGCAGCTGGGCGTGACACTGGAGGTGCTCGGAGCGTCACTTGCGGTGTTGGGCGCAACACTGGAGGTGTTGGGTGCGACACATGCGTTGCTAGGCGGGACACTGGAGGTGCTGGGAGCGATACTCATGGTGCTACGCACGACATTGGAGGTGCTGGGAGCAACACTAGCGGTGCTCGACGTGACACTGGAGTTGCTGGAGTGACAGTCGCGGTGCTCGGCGCAACACCGGAGGTGCTAGGTGTGACACTGGCATTGCTCGGCGTGACACCGGAGGTGCTGGGAGCGACACTCGGGGTGCAGTGCGTGACACTAGATGTGGTGGGAGCGACACTCGTGGTGGGCGCTACATTGGAGGTGCTTGGAGCAACACTAGTGGTGCTAGGCGCGACACTGAAGGTGCTGGGTGTGACACTGGGGTGACTGGGAGCGACACTCGCGGTGCTTGGCACAACACTAGAGGTGCTTGGAGCGACACTAGCGGTGTTGGGTTCGTCCTTGAAGGTGCTAGGAGCGACACTCGCTGTGCTGGGCCCAATACTGTAAGTACTGGGACTGACACTAGCGGTGTTGTGCGCGACACTGGAGGTGCTGGGTGTGACACTTGCATTGCTGGGCGTGACACTGGGTGCTAGGAGCGACAGTCAGGGTGCTGGGCGAGACACTGTAGGTGCTGGGAGTGACACGTTGGGTGTAGGGCGCGACACTACAAGTGCTGGGAGCAACACTCATGGTGCTTGGCGCGACACTTGAGGTGCTAGGAGTGACACTCGCTGTGCTGGGCGCGACACTGGAGGTGCTGGGAGTGACACTAGCGGTGCTGGGCGCGACACTGGATTTCCTGGGAGCGACACTCGCGGTACTGGGTGTAACATTGGAGGTGATGGGTATGACACTGGCGTTGCTGGGTGTGACACTGGAGGTGCTGGGAGCGACACTCGGGGTGCTTTGTGCGACACTGGAAGTGCTGGGAGCGATACTGACATTGCTGTGCGCAACACTAGAGGTGCTGGGAGCGAACTAGCAGTGCTGGGCACGACACTGGAGGTTCTCGGAGCGACACTCGTGGTGCTGTTCGTGACATTGGAGGTGCTGGGAGAGACACCAGCGGTGCTGCATGCGACACTGGTGGTGCTGGGAGCGACCGTCGCGGTGATGGGCGCAACACAGCAGGTGCAGGGTGCGACACTAGCACTGCTGGTCGCGACACTGGAGGTGCTAGGAGCGACACTCGGGGTGATGGGCGCGACATTGGAGGTGATGGGAGCGAATTTAGCGGTGCTGGATGAGACACTAGAGGTGCTGGGAGCGACACTAGCGGTGCTGGACGAGACACTGGAGGTGTTGGGAGCGACACTGGCGGTGCTGGGCACAACACTGGAGTTGTTGGGTGCGACATTGGAGGTGCTGGGAGCGACACTCGTGATGTTGGGCGCGACACTGGGGGTGCTGGGAGCAACACTGGAGGTGCTATGAGCGACACTCGGGGTGCTGGGCGGGACATTGGAGGTGCTGGGAGCGACAATGGAGGTCTAGGGCGCAACACTGGAGGTCCTGGGGGCGCACTCACGGAGCGACAATGGTGCTTGGCCCGACACCGGTGGTGTTGCGTGCGACACTAGCATTGTTGGGTGTGGCACTAGATGTGCTGGGAGCGACCCCCGGGGTGATGGGTGAGACACTTGAGGTGCTGGGAGCGACACTCGCAGTGCTGGGTGTGACACTGGACGTGCTGGGAGTGACACTAGCGGTGCTAGACGCTACACTGGAGGTGGTGGGAGTGACACTCGCGGTGCAGGGCGCAACACTGGAGGTGCTCGGTGCGACCGTGGCATTGCTAGGCGCAAAACTAGAGTTGCTGGGACCGACGCTCATGGTACTTGGCCTGACACTGGAAGTGCTGGGAGCGACACTCACATTGCTGGGCGTGACACTTGAGGTGCTAGGAGCGACACTGGCAGTGCTGGTCGCGACACTGGAGGTGCTGTGATCGACACTTGCGGTGCTGGGCGTGACACTGGAGGTACTGGGAGCGACACTCGTGGTGTTGGGCGCAGCGCTGGAGGTGCTGGGTCAGAAACTTGCGTTTCTGGGCGCGACACTGGAGGAGCTGGGAGCGACACTCGGGGTGCTTGGCGCGACACTAAAGGTGCTAGGAATGACACCCGCGTTGCTGGGCGCGACACTTGAGGTGTTGGGAGCGACACTGGCAGTGCTGGGCGTGACACTGGAGGTGCTGGGAGGGACACCCGCGGTGCTGTGCCCGACATTGGAGGTGATGGGACCGACACTCGTGGTGTTGGGCGCGACACTGGAGGTGTTGGGCGCGACACTGGAGGTGTTGGGTGGGAAACTTGCGTTGCTGGGCACGGCACTAGAGGTGCTGGGAGTGGCAGTCGGGGTGCTGGGCGCGACACTGGAGGAGTTGGGAGCAATACTCTTGGTGCAGGGCGCGACACAAGAGTTGCTTGGAGTGACACTGGGGGTGCTTGGCACGACACTGGAGGTGCTAGGAGCGACACTCGCGTTGCTGGGTGCGACACTGGTGGTGCTGGGAGCGACACTCGTGGTGCTGGGCGCGACACTGAAGGTGCTGGGACCGACGCTTGGGGTGATGGGCGCGACATTGGAGGTGTTGGGAGCGACACTAGCGGTGTTGGACAAGACACTGGAGGTGCTGGGAGTGACACTAGCGGTGCTGGACGAGACTATGGAGGTGCTGGGAGCGACACTGGCGGTGCTGGGCACAACGCTGGAGTTGCTGGGTGCGACACTAGCGTTGCTGGGCGTGACACTGGAGGTGCTGGAAGTGACACTCGTGATGCTGCGCGCAACACTGGAGGTGCTATGAGCGACACTGGCGTTGCTATAAGCGACACTAGGCGCGACATTGGAGGTGTTGGGATCGACACTAGCGGTGCTGGACAAGACACTGGAGGTGCTGGGAGCAACTCTAGCGGTGCTGGATGTGACTATGGAGGTGCTGGGAGCGACACTAGCGGTGCTGGGCGCAACGCTGGAGTTGCTGGTTGCGACACTAGCGTTGCTGGGCGCGACACTGGAGGTGCTGGAAGCGACACTCGTGATGCTGGGCGCAACGCTTGAGGTCATGGGAGTAACACTGGAGGTGCTATGAGCGACACTTGGGGTGCTGGGCGCGACACTTGAGGTCTGGGGCGCGACACTGGAGGTCTGGGGCACGACATTGGAGGTCTTGGGGGCGCACTAGCGATGCTTGGCGCGACACCGGTGGTGCTGGGTGCGACACTAGCATTGTTGGGCGTTGCACTAGAGGTGCTGGGAGCGACACTCGGGGTGCTGGGCGAGACACTTGAGCTGCTAGGAGCGACACTCGTAGTGCTAGGTGTGACATTGGGTGTGCTTGGAGTGACACTTGCGGTGCTGGACGCTACACTGGAGGTGCTGGGAGCGACACTCGCGGTGTAGGGTGCAACACTGGAGGTGCTGGGTTTGACAGTGGCGTTGCTGGGAGCGACGCTCGTGGTGCTTGGCCTGACACTGGAAGTGCTAGGAGCGACACTCACATTGCTGGGCATGACACTTGAGTTTCTAGGAGCGACACTGGCAGTGCTGGGCGCGACATTGGAGGTGCTGGGAGCGACACTTGCGGTGCTGGGCGTGACACTGGAGGTGCTGGGAGCGACACTGGTGGTGTTGGGCGCAGCGCTGGAGGTACTGGGTGCGAAACTTGCGTTGCTGGGCCCGACACTGGAGGAGCTGGGAGCGATACTCGGGGTGCTTGGCGCGACACTGGAGGTGCTAGGAATGACACTTGCGTTGATGGGCACGACACTTGAGGTGTTGGGAGTTACACTGGCAGTGCTGGGCGCGACACTGGAGGTGCTGGGAGCGACACTCACGTTGCTGGGTGTGACACTTGAGGGTCTGGGAGCTAAACTGGCAGTGCTGGGTTCGAAACTGGAGGTGCTGGGAGCGACACTCGTGGTGCTGGGCGTGACACTGGTGGTGCTGTGACCGACGCTGGAGGTGCTGGGAGTGACACTCGGAGGTCTGGCCGCAACACTGGAGGTGGTGGGAGCGACACTCGGGGTGCTTGGCGCGACACTGGAGGTGCTGGGAGTGACACTCGCGGTGCTGGGCGCGACACTGGAGGTGGTGGGAGCGACACTCGC